>JAJHUR010135928.1:0-29390 GCA_027495735.1 Lutjanus campechanus | reverse complement strand
AGCCGCGACATTAAAAATTAACCGCAAAAGACGCCATTTACACCATGTTTTTAGCAGAAATATCAGCTGTAGCATGTAGCCGGTAAGATGTAAACATGGCGTCGATCTCCTTGACCTCCATTTTGTGTTCTTTTTTTAATGTTTTATCCGTGGCCACTGTTCACTGCCATTGTACTGGATGAGGCTGCTACCCTGTTTCTCCTAAAACTCCAGGATGGTTTTGTGAACTGAAGATCTTCACCCATCATCACATCGGCATAATGGTGAGTACATACTGAGTGGCTTATTCTAACAAGGTGGAATATCACTTTAAGGCACTAACTTGAGATAAAAAATATATTAAAAAAAATAATAATAACCAGACTTTCTGCTGACATAAAGGACACACTGCTTCTTGTTTTGGTTCTGAAAGCTGGCTGTGACATAAATTGAGAGGTGCTGCATCAACCATTATCAGCTTATTTTCCCAGGACACTGAGCTGGATATTTTAGAATGGTTCCTTCTAACGTAACCTATATAAAAACAAAATACAGTAGTTTTTATTGACCTTATTTTAAGGATTTTGGGGTAATAGTGTGCCATTAAATAAAATCTCCATGCAATCATAAAATGTTGCATTGAGAGTCTGGTTTGCATTGTCCATGGGGGAAATTTTTATTGCATAATAACACACTCAACTTTATCATCCCTGCTCTGCTTTTATCTGTCTGATACAGTTTTTCAGCTGGTAATAGCCATGCAGCAACAATCTCAAAGTGATGGGGGTAGCAGTTAGCATCCCATAAAGTCAAACTTTACAACAAATTGATTCAATTTGAAGACAATTTAATCAGGATAACAAACAGATATAGCCCACGCAGTTCTCAGCCTGCTCAAAGTCAGGGTATTCAGTATGAAGTGAAACAATCACACTATGCCTGACCTCTCATCTCGTTCCAAGGTGAAAACAAACTTTTAGTGAGTTCTCATCAGGAATTAGCTCACACAGTTTTCAGGAGAAAGTACTTTCTCTGTTCATTCTGCTGAGAGTTGGACTTTGTTGGATTCATTACAGTTAATTGGCTGTTTAGTGGGACACTACTGAACAGTTGAGTGTGGGAGCTGCAGCTGTAGCATTAGCATCAGCGCGGGCTGAATTATGCATGGAGGTTAAAGCTTCTGAAAGCTTCTCCTTATGATTTATTAATGTCTGCTTGCAGATAGGAATGGATTAGGTCTGCGGGAGGGATACCAAACGATGACACATCCACAATGGTCACGGCGGAGCTGTGTTACAAAACCGGATGGAAATCAAAGCCAAAATGATGATATTATTCCATCGACTTCCAACATTTGTGAAACAGTGGGTGCTCACAGAATTTAAAGTTTCATACATTGTGTATGAGACAGACTCAATAACTGTGGGAAGACAAATGGCTCACAGGGAGCAGCTGTGTTGAGCCCGGCAGAGGCTAACTGCTTTATGGTATGGCTCGGTTTGATCTCCATCTTTATTGATTGGTCTGCAAGCCAAAGAGCAGCATGGTTCAAACAAGCATGCGGTAGAATTCAATCCAATATGTAGTTGACATGTTAGAAAGATACTGTTTTTTTAACATAACCTTTATATGCTACATACAGTACAGGACACAATCAATATGGAATCCATTACAGTCAGAAACTAGGTTAAGCTAAATTATGTGCAAGCAATGCAAAAATAATGACCTCATGTTGTGATAACTGGATCTGAATAATCTGCATGCAAACTGATTGTTAGAAACCAGTTGAAAGCAGCATCTAGGATAGTTAAAGGAGCACTATGTAGCCATTGCACATGCAAAAATGAGTATAGTCATCCAAATAGTGAGTTGAAGCTATAGATTGTATATTAAATAAATTGTAATCCTGTTTAATGTACAATCTACGGTTGGAGTTGTTAACCTCCACCTCCTGCGCCCCGACATGGTGGAGACATGCAGGCTGCAGGAGCTCTGTAGGAGTGCAGGATTTGCGCAACGTCATCAATTTACAAGTGGTGATGAGTCCTCCACTATAAGTTGATCAGCTGGTTATAACTGTCTGTCAATGTAAAGTTAAAATTGTTATCCTGAAAACTAAAGCCCACTGCTCTGAAATAACACACTGTGGATGCCGAGGTAAGTGGCTGCCTGTCCCAATGAGAAGGGTCCAGCTGCAGCCTTGCAGACCCTACAAGCCACCACGCCCCTCCTAAACACGCCCATCGTCATGGCGGCAACGGGAGTAAACGGCTGCAGTCTAAAACACGCCCCCTCCCTAACACACCCACTTTGAAAGTTAGCTTAAAAGGACAAAAAACCAAAGTAAATGAAAAATAAATGAAAAATGGAAAGTAGCAATTTTAGCTACTGTTAGGAAAAGAAATAAAGGAAATCATTATTATTTGGCTTTCAGCACAAATAATGTGGTGGCCTCATCCAGTACTCATCCCCAAATGCGTCCATTAAGAGATATAGGAAGTCTCGCAAGATCTACGCCATGTTTACATCCTACTGGCTACATGCTACAGCTGACATTTTGGCTAAAATCATGGCATAAATGGCGTCTTTTGCGGTTAATTTTTTTTACATTTTAAAATTTTTTTTTTATCTCAAGTTAGTGCCTTAAAGCGATATTCCACCTTGTTAGAATAAGCCACTCAGTATGTACTCACCACTATGCCGATGTGATGATGGGTGAAGATCTTCAGTTCACAAAACAATCCTGGAGTTTTAAGAGAAACAGGGTAACAGCCTCATCCAGTACAATGGCAGTGAATGGTGACCACGGATAAAACATTAAAAAAAGAACACAAAACAAACACAAAATGGAGGTCAAGGAGATCGACGCCATGTTTACATCCTACCGGCTACATGCTACAGCTGATATTTCTGCTAAAAACATGGTGTAAATGGCGTCTTTTGCGGTTAATTTTTAATGTTGCGGCTCGCAGACACTTGGATTACACCTCACAAGCAGGATGGAGACATTTTGTGTTTGTTTTGTGTTCTTTTTTTAACGTTTTATCCGTGGTCACCATTCACTGCCATTGTACTGGATGAGGCTGCTACCCTGTTTCTCCTAAAACTCCAGGATTGTTTTGTGAACTGAAGAACCTCACCCATCATCACATCGGCATAGTGGTGAGTACATACTGAGTGGCTTATTCTGGGAAAGTGGAATATCACTTTAAGATATGAAAATACTCCTTCACAGCCTACCTCCTTTGCAATTTAAATTTATTCACAATGATGACACTTTATATAGACAGAATGAGTCTGAAATTTGTCTTACACCATAGCAGCTCAAGATACGGTAAACTTGTACAAATAAAGACTTCTGCATTGTTCCATTTGTCAGATGAGGACATATGTAGGTTGAACTGCATTAAAACTGAGCCCAGTCTTATTTGCAGTCTTAATGCATCTGAAACCCATGAGTAAAGTTCAACAATAGTTTGTCTGTATTTAAGCTTTAATTAATAAGCTTTAATTAATGCACCATAGTTGTTACACTAATAGGTAAACATGTGCAATACTTAATAGCTACAGTATTTTAGTACTTTTTAAATAAAGCACGTTAGCACCGGTACCGATTAGCAAGCCTAACTTTATTAAAATGCACAAAAATGAACAAAATGATCAGTGGACATTGCGCCTAAACAGCTGAACATGCGGTACATCCAACAACCTAAAAGATAACTGTGACTTGGTCCCACCATGTGCTATACATACTGTATATCAGCAGTAAGCTAGCTAGAAATATGCACCAACTGTGTGTGTGTGTGTGTGTGTGTGTGTGTGTGTGTGTGTGTGTGTGTGTGTGTGTGTGATACAGATACCAATACTGACCTTTGCTTAATGGGTGCAATTTTTTATCAAAATACTTGTCATTTTAAAAAAATAAAGAATTTATAAAAATTTGGAAATCACAAGTACCAACACATTTTCAAAATTTTCGCAATTGACTTGGTACTGAAGTATCGGTTCCTGTGACATCCATAAGAGAGACATAACAAAGTATAACTCCCTTGAACCTCAGACCACCCAACATCAAAGTCGTCTGTCTCTCAAACTCCACAAGTGCAGGCTTTCTGTCATCTACAGCAGTCATGCCCAAACACTGGGTCGTGACCCATAGGTGGGTCACAGGAGCTTTTATTTGGGTCACCAAATAAATAAAAGAATATGGAAGAAATTCTGTGAATTTAAGATTTATATCTACAGTTTGACTTTGATGAAGTATTTAAAATGTGTATCTAATGTTTGTACTTATTTTGTCTCACATATGAAGGAAGCTAAAAATGTCCTGTATTGGTTTCCTGTTAAGAGGAAATAAAAATAGTGAGACAATTGTTAACCGAGTATCAAATTAATCACCAACTATTTTAATAATTAATTAATTTAATTAATTAATTTAATTTAAGTAACTTTTTGAGAAAAAAAAAGCCTGTTCTGTCTCTGATTCCAGCTTCTTAAATGTGAATATTTTCTGGTGTCTTTACTCCTCACTGACAGTAAACTGAATATCTTAGAGTTTGAGGACATCATCTTAGACTTTGATAAACATTTTCTGACATTTTATCGACCAAATAATTAATTGATTAGTAGAGAAATTATTGCCAGATTGATCACTAGGGGGATCACACTCCTCAGCCTCCCTGGTAAAGTCTATTCCAGGGTACTGGAGAGGAGAATTTGGCCGATAGTCGAACCTCGGATTCAGGAGGAACAATGCGGTTTTCATCCTGGTCGTGGAACACTCGACCAACTCTCTACCCTCTGCAGGGTGCTTGGGGGTTCATAGGAGTTTGCCCAACCAGTTCACATGTGCTTTGTGGACTTGGAGAAGGCATTCGACTGTCTCTCTTGTGGCATTCTGTGGGAGGTGCTTCGGGAGTACGGAGTCTCTACTAAGGGCTGCACGGTCTCTGTATGACCAGAGCAGGAGCTTGGTTCGCATTGCCGGCAGTAAGTCAGACCTGTTCCCAGTGCATGCTGGACTCCGGCAGGGCTGCCCTTTGTCACCGGTTCTGTTCATTATTTTTATGGACAGAATTTCTAGGTAGGGCTGCAACTAACGATTATTTTAATAATCGATTAATCGGGCGATTATTTTTTCGATTAATCGATTAATCGGATTTTAAAAAACATTTTTAATTTCCACCTCTTTATTCCGAAATGGAACATTTGGACTTACAGAGTAAATAAGTGCACAAAATGGTTGCTGCTTGAATATACTGTTAAAATAATATTAAATAATAAAATAAGGCCTCATGTTAGTGACGATCATGTTGAATATGCTTTCAGTCAAGACAGCTGCTTGCTGTGGTGTGCATGATGTCTTTCCCATCATGAAGCCAGTCACTGTTTGCTGTTTTTTCTGGAATACAAGTACCATAAAAAAGACTTAATTACACAAATTTGAGTAGATATAATAAATTACTTTAATCCCTGTCTAAATACAGTTCATCCTGCCTCACTCCTCACTCCCATACAGTGCAGTGTCTTTACTCAGACTTTGTCAGAAAATTACAACTTGAAGTTTAATCATTAAATTATTACCATCATTGTGTGCGAGTTAAGTAATACAGCACATTTAAACACTGCTTAAACTGATTAAACTGAAATAAAAAGTAACACACGCACGCAGGCGCGCGCAGGCGCGCGCACGCGCTCTCTATCGCTGTCATTAAGCAGCTAACAAGCAAACGCCAGCATCAGACGAGCTACTGGAGAGACTAACGTTACGTTTCCTCACTTCAAAACGGTACGAACGTAGGATATTGTAGTGACTTTAGCCTGCTGGTGAGCTCCCTTCATCCTTATCGATAACTCCAACATGTTTCCATTTCAGGTGCTGCATCATCACCGTGGTGCTCACGTGCCATGTCATATCACTTTTGCAAAGCTTGCATGTTACGCATTTCTTTGTTTTGTGAAGCGTTAAGTGCTCCCACACTTTTTGAGGACTTGTTGAATTTACTTAATTTCCTTTGAAAATACCGCCTCCGCTCTGCCTCCGCCTCGCTCCGTTCAACTCGCTCTGCAGGTGAAGTAAAAGGCTCTGCGACATGGCGAGTGACACATAAATCGCGCGACACAACGAATCGATAATGAAATTATTAAAAGTGCCAACACTTTTAATAATTGATTTTTATCGATATTATCGATTCGTTGTTGCAGCCCTATTTCTAGGCGCAGCCAGGGGCTGGAGGGAGTCCAGTTTGGGTACCACAGGATTTCATCTCTGCTTTTTGTGGATGATGTTGTCCTGTTGGTTCCTTCAAGCCAGGACCTTCAGCATCTGCTGGGGCGGTTTGCAGCCGAGTGCGAAGCGGCTGGGATGAGAATTAGCACCTCCAAGTCTGAGGCCATGGTTCTCAACCGGAAAAAGGTGGCTTGCTCCCTCTGGGTTGGAGGAGAGCCCCTGCCTCAAGTGGAGGAGTTCAAGTATCTTGGGGTCTTGTTCACGAGTGAGGGAAGGATGGAGCGAGAGATTGACAGATGGATCGGTGCAGTGGCAGCAGTAATGCAGTCGTTGTACCGGTCTGTCGTGGTGAAGAAGGAGCTGAGCTGAAAGGCGAAGCTCTCGATTTATCGGTCAATCTACGTTCCTACCCTCACCTATGGTCATGAACTCTGGGTCATGACCGAAAGAACGAGATCTCGGATACAAGCGGCCGAAATGAGTTCCCTCCACAGGGTGGCGGGCGCTCCCTTAGAGATAGGGTGAGGAGCTCTGTCAGCCAGGAGGAGCTCAGATTAGAGCCGCTGCTCCTCCACATCGAGAGGAGCCAGCTGAGGTGGCTCAGGCATCTATACCGGATGCCTCCTGGACGCCTTCCTGGGAGGGTGTTCTGGGCATGTCCCACCGGGAGGAGGCCCCGGGGAAGACCCAGGACACGCTGGAGGGACTATGTCGCTCGGCTGGCCTGGGAATGCCTCGGGATTCCCCCGGAAGAGCTGGAGGAAGTGTCTGGGGAGAGGGAAGTCTGGGTATCCCTGCTCAGACTGCTGCCCCCGCGACCTGGTCCCGGATAAGTGGAAGAAGATGGATGGATGATCACTAGTTGGAAAATAGATCCAAACATGTAAAAGCAGGTGGATTTGGGTCACGATGGTTTGTCATTTTTAAAAAATGGGCCCCCCGAAAAAAAGTTTTGGAAACACTGGTCTACAAGCCAAAGCTAAGAGAAAATAACCCTGATGACGTCATCAGTAGGTATTTAGACCAGCAAATGAAAAGTTTTCCACAAAGCTCATGGACTAAACTTGCATTAACTGTGTAAATATAATAACCTGCACAGGAAGAAGAAGGTGTTTTTCAGGTCTGTCTAGCAGCGTATCCTCTGTAGCTGGAATGGAAGAGCGAGGTTCTAATACTAAGGCGCCTGAGCTAAAAATGTACACTATAATCTGTGTTTTTAATCATGCTGCAAGTACACATCGTGTACAGCCCTCAGCTCACTGAGCCACCAGGATCCCCCTCACATCCTCCGACTTTATGGTATAATCCTCTCGTACTGTCACAACAGCTAAATCTGCCACCTGTGTCATACAGGATCCCATTATCTCCCCTTTACAATCTAAACACCAGTGGAGCCGCCTGACATCATGTGAGAAAGATAGACAGGTACATCCTGTTTGAAATTCCTGTCACACTGGCTTTGCTGAACTTTGCCTTCCAGCCTATTTCACGGCTGATCCATCATGCATGTCAAGTGTGTCTGTTTAACCCACTAAAGGACACAGTTGGCCTTCATTATACTACTTCCTGTCTCCCAAAATGCTTTGCTCTCCAGTTTTCGCAGTGATTCTGGTGCATTAGGGCTCATGTGTGGGTGTGGGTGTGGGCGGTCGGAGGATGTTGGATGTGCAGCAGAGCTTCAAATTGGCTCTCCTTGCCTCATGTCGAGAGCGGCGGTTTTAGCGGAGGTAATAGACATGCAAATAACACAGGGTGTGTGCGTATATTTCCAGGCGGCATCGCGTCTCGGCACTCGGTCAATAACATTATGGAAATGTGCCGTGGATTCTTTGGGTCTCACTGTTTGAGTTGGATAACAAGGCAGTCCAATGAGCCTGTTAGCACGGCGACAGTGACAGAATGAGGTGTTTGTATTGTCACACACTGTATCACAGCGTACGGCAGGAGGGAGAGGCGGGAGAGGAAGATGTACTGTAGACACATAAAAAAAAGGCAGTGAGAGAGAGAGGAAGCACAAGTGATCAAAGTTCTGCATTCCTTTTCCCTGTTTACTCCATTTACCAAAGAAAACGTGTGCAAACACATTTCTCCTCTCAATGTCTGCTCTCGCTTCTTTTTTTAAACTGTCAACGTTTCCTTTTGTCAGGTTTAATTGTTTATCAAAACCACCATCATACTGCACTGTGAATCAGCTGCATGTTCGCATAACTGAGTTCTCTAAACAGTCTGAATTCACTTTAACACTAGAATGGACACAAGGGTCATTTTGACTCTTCTCAGATTTATATGGTTTATTTATATTTGCTGAACTTATTTTTGGATGCCTAGTTACAAATGGTGAGTTGAAGCCATAGATTGTATATTAAATAGTTTGAAATATTATATACAGTCTATGGTTGCTCCTGCAATGACAATAAAGTTGAATCTAATCTAATCTAAAGTGAATAGTGTTGTTGTCGAAGTTGCAACTATTTCAATTTAGCATGTTTCCTTCATAACATGGTCATTTTATGATTTATTACATATATATTGTGCAGTCATATTGACCCCGTAGAAGTAGAAGCAGTTATATTGTTACTTTTTTGTGTGGTTGGTGATTAATTGTGGTTGCTTTGCAACTAGCATTGTCTCTATCAAAGAAACATTACAAGCAGTCTTGAGTTCCATGAATTTGCCCACATTAAAATACAAATTGACTAAATTGTCCTAATAAGTAGAATAACTGAAAAATTTGAGGAACATAAAGTAGGGATGACTGGCGTCAGTTGGAACTCAGCACCAGTGACTCTGAATTTTTGTGTTAAAGCTTGAGACAGAGTACCCTTACTTACTACAAATAGAAATGTTTCAAACTTTTTTTTTTCTTTTTTGCACATTTGCTCATTTTAAGAAAATACACAGAGGACAAAGAATTACCCTTTCCTTTGGGCTATGATGATTTTCTTTGACAGTTCTACAAAGAATAATATAAATGTAAAAAAAAAAGTAAAATAAATAAATAAATGTAAAATGTTTTATAATCTTACAAAATACATTTAATTGTTTGTTTCATTTTGAATAATTCTAGATTTATCTAAAATTGTATGGATGGTTACCCTACAGAAAAATACTGCCGTGAATCATTATGGTTTACTATATGTGAGGGCATGCATACTGATTAAAACATATTTACATGTTACAAAATTGACATTTAATTATTTATTTGTTTCATTGTTAAAATATATTTTAACAGAATACATGCATTAATTAATTGGGCATTGCAGATTATAGTGTTTGGAAATGAAATGTCAAAATGACTGCTTGTGTTAATGCAGCATCTCAGGCTCACTTAAAGGGACGGCGTAAACAGTGTTTGCAGAGCCTCAGCCTCAGCCCTGTTGATTTTCAGATTTAACAGGGTGACAAATTGAGATGTGGCTTATGTGGAGCGTGTTTGCTTAATTGCGTTGACATAATTATTGCTGTCCTCAAGACAATTTCTCCCCCCCGAAGTTTTTGTGCGCCATTTCGATGTGCATGTGTGAAAGAATAGAGTCCAGTGGGAAATTTGAACATCTGTGTCTCAGTGCCTCACTATGCCCAGGAGGCAGCTGAAAATAGACGGTTTGCCTATAAGGAATCTGCTTCAGCAGGTTGCATATCAAAAGAAAAAAAATGATATAACATATGGTTAACCTGGCAATTACTTATCGGTTTGTATAGTTGCAGCTTGCACTCTTTACACTTGAATAAAACTGCTCTCCATAATTATGTCGTCCTTCATGGGAGAATGCATTTAGAAAAAAATAAAAAACAAACAGAAAAGGCTCCCTGTAGGACACCGTCGGCTCTTTGGGCCTGTCGCAGTTTGGTGAAATGTTTTAAATGGTTTTGGTTTGTTTTAGGTCATTTCCCCCAAGAGAATTTGAACTAGAACTTTAAGGACTGACACGGGCTATTGCTAAAAATGTATTGTCTCTGAAAGTTACCGACAAAAACTACTTTTTGCTTTACAACAATGAATCTAAATTAAAAGCCTCCTGCCATCGTGGGACCTTTTGAGCCAATTTAAATTAAAAGATGATAACACACACAAACTGGGATTGCTTAGTAATTAAAATGCATGAATATTATGTGTTCATATTTTGGTTAAAGTTTTAATACTCCTGCACACTGTACCTAGTCTATAAATACATGTAAGAAAGTATCAAGGTCATTTATTATCATTACACAACACAGGGTTGCATAACCAAATTAGAGTTGTAGTTCCTTCATGCTCACACACACACACATACAACATTTATCACCCATTCTAGAGAATTAGGACAAATTATTTCCCACATAAAAACTTACTATACACTTACTAAAACTTACAATGCGAGGTGGGGCCTCCATGAATCAGACTTTCTCTTTCAGTACATCCCACATATGTTCGATCAGTTTGAGATCTAGGGAATTTGGCAGCTAAGTCACACCTCGTCAACACCAGACCACCTTCTTCCATTGCTCCATGGTCCAGTTTTGATGCTCACATGCCCATTGTTGGCACTCTTGGCGGTGGACAGCGGTCAGCATTGGCACTCTAACCGGTCTGCAGCTATGCAGCCCCATACACAACAAGCTGTCATCCACTGTGTTCTGACACCTTTTAGCATGAACTTTTTCAGAAATTTGTGCTACAGTAGTTCCTGCGTGTGGTTTGTCCAGAAGGGCTAGCCTTCACTCCCCACGTGTGTGGACGACCATGACCGTGCCACCAGTTCACCAGTTTCCTTCCTTGGACCACTTTTGGAAGGTAGCCACTACATACGGGAAGTACCCAACAAGACCTGTCATTTGGAAATGTTCTGACCCATCACAATTTGACCCTTGTTAAAGTCACTCAGATCCTTGCTTGCAATTTTTTCCTGCCTCTAACACGTTGACTTCATGAACTGATTCTTCACTTGTTGCCTAATATATCCCATCATCCTTGTGTAGATAACACTGTTGTCCTGCCCATCTACTCTTTATCTTTATTTGCTTTGTTCTTAGCTGTTATGTCTCTTCTATTCTTGTGTAAGTACAGTGACAGCAAAGAAAAAATGGAGTCAAATCCCCTGTGCATGTGAACCTGCTTGGTCAAGAAGCCAATAATTCTGATTCAGGACAGATGATGAATATTAGAACAAACCTGCCCTACAGCCTCACAACAAAACAGTTGTTATGACATTTAAAACAAGTATATTCACCTCCGTTTATGCTTTTTTTCCTAATGCATTTATTTGTATAGTTTTACTTTCTCAAACGTTTGTCAAGAGCTGTGAGGTCATTGACTTTATAGAAGCAGTAATGAACAGTATATGCAAGTGACACTGAGATGGTAAAGTCATTGAAGTAAAAATCTAATCTCACCGGAGGTTGAGTTGTAAAAACAGGTTTGATAGGCTGCGTCCAGATTGACTGATCTCCAAAACAATTCCAGATTCTTTATCCCAGTAGTGAATGAAGTAGAGCAATGGGCCAGAATGAGACAAGCAGAGATGACGTGAATACAAGAACAATGGGTAGGATTTTGCACTTGATATTCTCTGAATTTCTCTCCCAAGCCATTGTTCTCCTTTTTCTGTTCAGCAGCCTATAACAAGTCTGTTTTTCCTTCACGGGGTTTAGTCTTCTCTCCCCACAAAGTAAGCTAGATTGAATGGCAATAAGCATTGAGGCAGAATTAGTAACCAAACCCTCTATCTTCGCTGCAGTTGCCTCTTCTGGCCAATTAAGCTGTATTCCATTCCCACTTCTCTGCCTCTATCCTTTCTGGCCCTTGCTCCCTGCAGCTCATTTGGGATGAGAAAGACACTTAAGTCTGGCCAAATGCAAAAGTGTTTTGCCCAACGAGGATTTGTTGTGACCACGACCGTGCAGCGTTACCCCCCCCCCCCAGCACACAAATTAGTTCCTATTTGAATGTGCAATCGGGAAGGAGAGGATTACTGAATGGGAAAACATTTTCTTCCTATCTCCTCTCCTCTCCCCTCGTCTTCTCCCTTATTTCAGTGTGTACATATTTCTCAAATGTGGTCATTTTTATTATTGGCTTTAAGTCCAGTGGCCCACACTGGACAACCAGACATAATAAATCTTTGAAAAAAATACTTTAAGTCTGTGTAAAGCAATAATAAATCTGTGTTTTTAAGTTTGTCATGTCACATGACAAAACATGTTATTAACCATCTGGCCAAATTTGATGATTAAAAAAATGCCCAGTATACAAAATTAGGTCTCAAAATCATGAAACAATTAGCATTTTTCTCTGCTCTGAAACACTGGAGGCATGTCCACTCTGTTGTCTCAGTGTCAAACACCACTACGACCTGAAAACAACCTGAAACATGGACGCTTCATCTAGCAGTTTTATTGGACATGTCCAGACACGTTTGAGCCACCAGAGCCAGAGGACGGCGACAAGATGGTATTTTTTCTGTGTCTGGTTGTTGGAAGTGAAGTGAGCTGAAGTGAACTGCTGGACTGTGGACTGAGAGACTCTGAGACATTGAAGGTACATTTGTAATGGAGCATTGGGAGAGGTGCGTGGGGCGAAGCAGTGTGTTTGTTCATGGGGCTTATATAATGTTGGAGGACCATGGCTCTGTCATGTCACCGATCCATGTTTTAGGTCCACCCAAAAAATCCTGAACACAGAAATCATGAACAGCAGTTTAACGGTCTAACTCCACAATTTAGTACTACATAGTTCTCAGTCTTTTCACATGTTTTAGGCAGCAATTTTCTGTATAATATGTTTAAAAGAAAAACTCAGAGTTTCTTTTGCACGGGCTTTAAGTAAAAAAGAAAAAAGTTATTGTGAAAATTTAAGGTCTGCTGTTTTCAGTGAAGATCAAATGATCTGTAAAGCCACCAATGGAGCCACTTTGTTTAAAATGGTTCCCACTGCAGATAGAGATAGAATATTCCAACTGTTAGTTTCCTCACTCATACTCACAGCATGGTGGCTGAGTGTGATCCTCACCTGAGATCCTTCCTTGTACTACTTTGTATGATCTCAGAGTTGACGAGTCCTGCAAAAGGTAGGGCTGGGCAAGGCCATCTACACTCTATACACTATATCTACACTCTATACAGTTTATACACTATATACAGTTGCCAGTTCATTAGGCACAGTGAGGTAAAACAAATGCAGTCTTATGCAACAGTCCTGCATTAAACTGATCATTGATAAGGTTCTAGAATGTGCATACAAGATGGTAAAAATCATACGATCACTGATCATTCTGGAGAATGTAGTTTGTGGTGCTGTTGAACTGTAGTGCATAAAGGGGCCTTCACATGATAAGAAATTTGCTCTTCGCTCACCGCCAGGTAGGGCACAGAGGCACTGTGCAGATGCAGCGGAGCTCAGGGATACGTCATCAACAAGTGCGAGGTATTCATAGTTGCTAGGCAACACCAACGCTACTTGTTACACCGGAAAGAAGACGAGGAGGAAAACGATAATATACGTATACGTATAGTATTCACAAACCTGCCGTAGGGGCGGCTGTGGCTCAGTGGTAGAGCGGGTCGTCCCCCAATCAGAGGGTTGGTGGTTCGATTCCCGGCTCCCCTAGTCTACATGTCGAAGTGTCCTTGGGCAAGACACTGAACCCCGAACTGCTCTCAGTGCTGCGCCACCGGTGTATGAATGTGTATGAATGATTTCTGATGCACAGGTTGGGTCTTTCTAGAAGAAGCCACCTGTGTCATTAGTGTGTGAAAGTGTGTGTGAATGGGGTGAATGTGACTCGTAGTTGTAAAAGCACTTTGAGTAGTCTATGACTAGAAAAGCGCTATATAAATACAGTCCATTTACCATTTACCATAGTCCGATCTTACTATTGACATTTCGCCATCCTACTGAGATCGTGGTATGTTTTGAAAGTGGTATTATATAGTTCAGGGAACTCAGACACACAGAGAATGAGTTTTTCTTTCTTCTTCTCTCCCTCCTCTGCTTGTATGAGTCGCTTCTGGCACGTCACATAGAGCTATCTTATTGGTTGCGCGTTGAAAGGTCAGCGGCAAATTAGGTCAAAGTTCAAATAATTTGAACTTTGAGACTTTGAGATTCAAATAATTTGAACTTTGAGCGCAGTGGTAAGCGGCAGATTTGAGCGGTTCGCCAAATTAAAACACATGCAGCATGCATTAGACATTTGTCCAGTCCAAGATTCAAAATTTTATCTCTAAGTTTGTGTGTTTGTTCGATGGTTGTGTTGTAGCTTCCACTGTGAAGATTAGAGATAAGATAAGATAAGATATTCCTTTATTAGTCCCACAGTGGGGAAATTCCAGCATTACAGCAGCAAAGTGGATGGCAAAAATAAGAAGCATCAGTAAAAAAGACAATAAATAGCGAACAAGCAATATAAACAAGGAATATAGAAAAATATGAACAATTTAAACATAGGAAAATACAGAACTAGCAACCTAGTATGGGAAAATATCAGACATGATAATGGTAATATATAGTGTTTCCAAGACTGCACCAAGCACAGGGGAAATACCGATATTGCACATAGGAAATTAGAGATTTGCCAGGTACTGACATTGCACATAGGATGAAAGTACCCCTGACTGGAGTATTAATATTGCACATAGGAATAATAATTGATTGAAAGATTGACATATTGCACCTTAAGTTGAAATTCACCTGAGCTAAATATTTCACAGTATAAGTGAACATAGTGCATTATAGTGCAGTCAGTGCAGTCTTGGTGAGTGTGTGGTCTACTGGGAGCACTGCTGGTTGTAAAGTCTGACAGCTGCAGGAAGGAAGGACCTGCGATACTGTTCCTTCACACACTTTGGGTGAAGCAGTCTGTAGGGGGTGGGAGTCGTTCCCAATCATGGATGACAGCTTAGCCATCATCCTCCTCCCCCCTGTAAAAAACATTTATGAGTAAAAAAAAAATTAGTAAAGCATGTCCTCAGTGTACCAGAGGCAATATGATGCAGCAGAGCAACCTTGTGGGTTGCACATTAAAATAAATCAATGGAATCAATGTGTATCCATGAGCCTGTAGTTAAAACAATCCAGTTAATTAATTCAGTGCCAGTTAACATTGCCTATAGCTTGCATAACCAATAGCATTATCACTTGGCAAAAGTCATTATGCACACAGTGAAGCTGATAATCTATCATCTATCTTTCTTTAAATCTCCAGAGAAAATGGCCAGTATGTAACCACATGCTACAAAAACCACAGTCCACCATCACCTATGTAATGCTTTATATCCGTGACCAACGTATTTTGGTAGTGACCCATTAATTCCACTGAGTGTGTCACTCCTGCACCCTGGTTTTGATTCGTTTTTGACACAGCTTCATGCCCCATCAGGAGTGTTTCAGAAGTGGAACATGTTGCCGCCCTGATTTTCTTGCTGTTGTTGATTTTTGTGCTTCTACTATAGATAAGTAGTCTGTGTAGCTCAATTACTGTTCTGTTTTTGAGTCTGCAGCTGCTCTGTGAGACTGTACTTGGTGTAGCGGTGCTTTAAGCTAAAGTCACCACAGTCAAAATAAGAATACTAAGATGCTGATGCTGAGCAGGTATAATGTTCACCATGTTCACCATCTTAGTTAGCATGTCAGCATGGTAAGATTTGCTAATAAATTAAATACAATGTACAGCTCTGGGAATGTCCTTACATTATGTAATCATAAACCAAAGTATCTTATCAGAGACAACATTTTGGACGAAACTCCCTCCAGGTCCCTAATTCCCCCACATTCTAAGAACAAAGACCAAGCACATGTCCTAAATGTCTTAAATTAACGTCTTCAATGTTAGCTGTCATCCAGGACAGATTCACCCAAAAACTGTGAAGAACTATTGACAATTAAATTGCAGAATTATTGCCAAGGTTAAAGGTCTTCTTTTTTTTTCTTTTGACTGACATTTTACTGTCTTTGTCAAGTTTCCGTTATCATAACATCTTTATTCTGGAGTGGAGCCAACAAGTCCCTCAGCTAATCAGGCCATTCACTGAGTGATGGTGTTGTGGTAGTATCAAAGTCAACAAGTCCTTACTGTGCCTTAAGGCAGACCAACTAGTTCATACAAAGGTCTTTAGAACAATTCAGAAGAATTTCCTGTATACCTGTTCCAAATGACTTCACTCAAAGCTGGTTGCCAAAGCTGTGATAAAGAGAGGATAACAGTGAATATTGTGGATGCTAGTCACTCCTCAAACATGTATATCAGACTATCATGCATGTTGCTGCAGCTTTGTTTTTGTTTTTTGTTTTTTTGTCCACTGGTTGGTTTGCATGCAAGTTACATTAATAATATTGATAAATACATGACAATATTTTTTAAAAAGTTTTTTCAACTTGAAATTTGATGACTTTGCCTAGAGTGACCCCAACATTAGAAGGTCTTTGCTCTATTTTTACCCCATGTTCTTACTATCTTATGAAATGTTAGTCAGGGGGATTGAAAGCCGTACAAAATGAAATAAATCAGCCTGATGTATGCAGGTGCAGGTTGTCTGTCAGTCTCATGCTAGTGCAGCTTTTCATGACCCTGAAACTGATATGTAGAGACCAAAAATGACTCCAACTGTACAACCAGCAGAGGGGAACTCATGAGCCAGTCCATGACAACATCACCCACACCCCCTCAGCAGGGACGAAGGATGGTCCAACAGTTAAACTGGGTAAATGTCGGCTCATAGGGGTCTGATCCCTGATACTCACTCACACACACACATGCACATGCACACGTGCACACACACACACACACACACACACACACACACAGAAGCATCCTTGGGTAGGACACTTAACCTCACACCCGAACCAGAGAGAGGAAAGAGAGTTTCTCTCTTGGGGTTGAACAAAGTCTGTCAAATCAAACAGTGTGTGTTTATCCCTCTCTGACTCATTTCCCCCGTCTGTCAGTGTCATTATGTCTTTTTATCTCTCTCAACCCCTCTCTCTCTCTCTCTCTCTCTCTCTCTCTCTCTCTCTCTCTCTCTCTCTCTCTCTCTCTCTCTCCCTCTCTCTCTCTCTCTATAAGCAGCTTTAGAAGCACCACTCTGAGCTGAAGCCACTAGCCGAGCATGTCTTCTCCCGGCTTACACACCAACTGCAGTGGGTCAGACTCTTTAACTGTGAGCTTGTCTATATGGCGTGATAGTCCTCCTTACAGTAGCCACTTGTCTTTACTGCAGGGATTAAAGTCCCACTCTGTAATTGTAATGCAGTGGTGCCCTCTTGTGAAACAGCATCACACCACTGCTTGCTTTGTTTATGCTTTAATTTAACTCAGTATAATGCAAATCCATGATCCACAGTTTTCAAGGTTTGAAAAGTGGATTTTGGATAAAGTGCTTTAAAGTGATACTACACTATGTGAGATTAAGCCATTTTATATGTACTCACCATTATGCCGATGTGATGATAAGTGAAGATCTTCAGTTCACCAAACAATCCTGGAGTTTTAGGAGAAACAGGGTAGCAGCCTCATCCAGTACAATGGCAGTGAATGGAGACCACGGATAAAACGTTAAAAAATAGCACACAAAACAAACACAAAATATCTCCATCCTGCTTGTGTGGTGTAATCCAAGTGTCTGTCGATCTCGCGAGACTTCGTATATATCGTAATGGCCACACGTGCCGAAGTCTCGCGAGATTGACGCCATGTTTACATCTTACCGGCTACGTGCAACAGCTGACATTTCGGCTAAAAACATGGCGTAAATGGCGTCTTTTGCAGTTAATTTTTAATGTCGCGGCTTGCAGACACTTGGATTACACCACACAAGCAGGATGGAGATATTTTGTGTTTGTTTTGTGTGCTATTTTTTAACGTTTTATCCGTGGTCACCATTCACTGCCATTGTGCTGGATGAGGCTGCTACCCTGTTTCTCCCAAAACTCCAGGATTGTTTGGTGAACTGAAGATCTTCACTTATCATCACATCGGCATAGTGGTGAGTACATATAAAATGGCTTAATCTCACATAGTGGAGTATCACTTTAAACTGTTTGAAATTGTAATCAGATTACTTTCATAATGAACTGCTGTCTAACTGAATTAGTTAACTTTTTACATAAAGAAATAAAATAAGTCAGATATTTGCTGAGCCAGATTGTGCAGGAAGTTAATGATTAATCATTCATTGATTAATTGCCAACAAGATTTTTACTAATTAAACATGCATTAATTCAATGATTCCCAAACTTTTTCCACTATGCCCCCCTTTCGGAAGCCAACAAAAGTTCAAGCCCCCCACCACAAAATTTTCAATCAATTGTTAACAATAATTGGGGATGGAACTGATAAAAAAAATAATGTCCGATTGCATCTTGGATGTTATTTTGAGAGATAACTTCAATGCTCCTGACCCATAATTTTTATTATCATCATGATATGAACATGTGCAATAAACCCATAGCAAAAGACTGCCTAAAATGCAATGAATAATTATTTACACGCTCAGTCTCAGATTAATTGGTGCTGTTTGTGAGGTTAGCAAACACATTGGCAGAAATGAAGGAATGAAGAACGGAATGAAGAATGAGGAAAATGGGTCTGACAAAGACCATGTGCCAAAAAAAGAAAAGTACTCCTGTGACTTGGAATTATTTTGCATTCAGGAGAGATGATGCGTTACAAACACAGGCAAACAATGTGCAAAACATGTGGAACAGTTGTGGCAACTTGCAAAATGAAACAAGCTGTGATAACACGTAATGAAACCTTTATGACAAGTTAATGTCTGCTTGTCATAACAAAAACACTGACAGATTATTTTGTCATGGGTTAAGTCAGTGATTCCCAAACTTTTTCCACTATGCCCCCCTTTCGGAAGCTAACAAAAGTTCAAGCCCCCCACCACAAAATTTTCAATCAATTGTTAACAATAATTGGGGATGGAACTGATAAAAAAAAGAATTCAAAAGTTAAATTTTAGCAAAATAAAGGTCAGCTGGATAGAAACAGCAAACTCGTGTTTATTCCCCCTACATAGACCATATTCATTCAGCTTTGTTTCACTCTTTTTTTCCTCCCCTGATTTCCCCTTTCGCGCCCCCCTTGCAGTGGCTCTGCGCCCCCCCAGGGGGGCCCGCCCCCCAGTTTGGAAACCACTGCATTAATTGATGATTAATCAATAGTCTAGAAATGGCATTAATTAGGCCTCATTTGACATTGTTTTGTATGGCGGAGCCATTCATTAGATAAAGAAACTTAAAATAAGAAAAAACACTGAAAAAGCAACAAAAAAGAAAACTGTTAGCATTTTCAACCTTAAACTTTCGATCACAAAACATTATTTTGGTTGATAATAGCACAATAACATCTGATTTAATGTGATGTAGAGGTGAAATGAGGATGTATATAAATATGTCATTTACCACAGCTGTGAGGTGCTGGAAAAGTTTGAAACTGCTTGAAAAGAGCTTGAATTTGATTTTGGAAAAAGGTGTATGAACCCTAAAATTGTGACTTTAGTTGACATGTGCAAATCTGATTTTGATGACCTCAGATCAGACAAAGTCTTAGGGACCCACTGTGATTTCTAGCGCTCCCCTAAGGGGGGCCAAGACCCCAGGTTGGGAACCAATGATTTAGAGGGACAGTTGTATGTGGTGGGCACATTTTATGTCTATTTTGAGGGTGAATTTTTTCTCTTTAGTTGTGCTGTTTGTATGTATTTTGTTACAGGTCTGTAGTTTGATTTATCAATAGGAGTAGTGAATGCATTTAAAGTTGTCAAACTAGAAACAAAATTTTACACCATACTTAGTTTTCTACAAGTGTCAATGTAACATTTCAGGATATAGACAAAAAAAGAAAACATTTATTCTCCATGGTTTTGAGAATTTGCAAAGGACTTTGAATTTAGTTTTAGGGCCTACAGAGAGCTTAATTTGACAGTGTATAGCACCTTTCATGTAAATCATGGAAACCAGTCAAATATAAGGGTTACATGGTAAATGAACTGTATTTAATATGGCATTTTTCTAGTCTACTGACCACTCACAGCACCAACAATCACACACACATCTGCACACTGATGGGTCAGTCATCGGGGCCATTTAGGGTTCAGTATTATATAGTACAAAACACATTTTCATCTTTTCAGAGTCTGTCATTGTATTTAACCAGTTTCTGTTTTATTGGATTAAAGATATCCAATGCAAAGGAGTAAACGGATTATTTGGTGACATTAAACACCTGACAAAATTTAGCAACAACATATCTTTTGAGGCACATTTGTTTTGGGTAAGTTTGGGTCACAGATTATCTGTGAAGACCATTAGAACTGCTTTTAACTGCATTCTTGAGAAGTGGGACGAATCATGCCCTACCAAAAACACTTATTATATATCTTAAATTGATAAAATGTTATGTTCTGCTTTTTTTTTTTTATTTCTAGAGAGGGGCGTGCTCGTTTCTAATCCTCTGATATAATAACCTCATTTCTCCAAACTTGATCATGATGCCATGTCCAACCAAAGAAATGATGGAAACCCAAAAAATCCATTATGAGAGACAACATAATAAACCAAATTCCACATAAAAGCATGAATGGATGAGATAAGATGAATTTTCTTGTGAACTGTGGCGGATTCATAATGTATGATTCTAACAGATGCTTTTACGCTCTGCTGGTTGTTACCCATCAAACATACACACCAGAGACATACTATAGTTCACAGTTCATACATACAGTATGTTTACTCAGAATGTGCTCTACATCACAAAAATAACAGTCAGCAGGATCAGCATCAGTTCATTTCTAGAGCACATTTAAAATGCAAATGCAAGATTTTTGGCGTTTAAAACCATATTCCCACATATATTTCCTCATATGCCCATGGAAACTGTGTCAGGCTAACTCTGCTTTAACCTGGCTCATCTCTTGTGGTTGCACACTGTACAGCATGCTGCCATATTCTTAGAGTGCCAAGTGGAAGTAATTTGCATGGCACGACCTGTGTACACATGTGTATTGCTGTATGTACTGTGTGCCTCTGTGCACAGCTGTGCGTAATTCTGGCGTGTTGGTACTTTCTCTTCATTTCCTGGTGAGAGGAAGTAATTCTGGGCCACAACCTCTTTATTAACATCTCTGCAGTGTGAATAATGCACGCTGTTGGCATCTACTGACTTCTGATTTGCTTCATACCTCGTTATCTTCTCTCATGTTAATGGAAAGGCGAGCTCTGGCATGTTGCTTCTGTTTCACTCTTTGCATTATATGAATTCATAACTGACATTTTTCTTACTCTCAGAAAATGTCCTTTCTAACGGTGTCTTTATCTAAGAGCACATAAGCTATAATGCAGTTTTACACTTAAGCGTAGCTCTTACACACATTTGCTATTTAAAATGACAAAATTGCTTGTCCATCATTAGGTAATTTCTCTCTAAATGGATAGAATGGCAAAGGGGGACGTGCAAATGAATTGCTGGAGTGCAAATTACGTGACTTTATTGCACATGCTAAAAGGAAAAAAGGAAATGAGTGCTGCTTGTCCACAGACCTCTGAGCTAACTTCATCAGTTGATGTTTTAATTGGCTCTTTTTTGGTTTTGCACAGACTTGGTCAACTGGACAATTATTTAACATAATAAACAACTTATTGAGCAATGGATCAATAGAAGAGTAGTGAAATGTTCTGTAAAAGTGGTCTAATGGAAGATATAGTTGTCTGTACAAGCAGCCCGTGTGAAACCAAAGTCAATGTTGATTTATTAACATTCAGAACTTATATAACGCAACATAACTTAACTTACATGTATATACATGACTTATATAGTTTTGGTGCCTAAACCTAACCAAAGTGTGACCGTTTCACATTAACCACATGACAGTGCCTGTCACTGGCACCAACATTCAAATGTTGTTTTGGAAGTCATTGGCATGAATATGAACTTTACTGCTGCATCATTTTGCTTTGCATAAATATGAATGGAGCAATCAGTTATGTCCACAAAAACAAGGGTAAATGTTTTCTTCAAAAACAAGAAACTTAAAACGCACAGTCGCACAAATAACTATGTTGTATGGAAGAAAAGATGGTCTTAATCCATGTTTTCTACCAGATTTTATTTCCCTTTGCTACATCTGCACCAGCTGCACAATGTTTTGCAAAATAAAATGAATTAAAACTCACTGAAAGCTCCCCCAGGTGTAAGCCTGGACTGGATCATGGGGAGGATTTCTGTCATTTGGATTCTATAGATGTATGAGATCAGTGCATGTGGATCCAAAGGCCAAAAGTGAGGGAGAGAGACAGGTGACGGTACTAGGTGAGAGGTAGATAAGTGATATTTAAATAGGCATAATATTAACTTGAATATGAAGGCTACCACTCAGTCTACAAACATTGTGCATCATCATTGATTATCTTACACCATGTTTTGTTGCACTGCTCGAGCTACAGATTGATCTCCTGTTTCAGTCGCTCATATGATGAGCAGCCAGATCTCTGCCCAGCGGCCTGGTTACTGCCCATCACCCCATTGTTTTCCATGTCTGTGACATATTCTACTGAAATAGACAACAACTGTAGTGAAGGGTGTTACGTTGTTGGTATAATGTCGATTTGACCATCAACAGATCATTTCCACTGTATTTTTGCAGAGAGCTGCTGCAGTCGCGCTGCTCACACAGGCTGTGTGGCTGCTCTCACCTCTGTATGAATAGCACATCCATGTTACTATGTGCACCAAAATGAAAAGCATGAGGTTGCTCTGTTCCTCTGAAACTTTCTCGTGTGTGATGTATATTCACTACACATATGAATAAGGAAGATAATGTTGATTTAATGTCTCACCAGATGAAAATGTCCTTGACAAGAGAGACTGGGGGTGGTATTTAAATGGTGGTGGTCTGTATACCATGAGGGGGTTATAATAATTTAAGAATTTGATTGAATAGTATTTCATTTACTGTAATACGAACTCTACCTAAACCTATATTTAAAATTAGAGACACAGTAGCACATTATATTAACAGATTTCTTTTAATAAAGAGTTTTCACCCATTCTGAAATTAAATACTTTTATTAAACTATGAAAACCTCACTTTATTTCCTAGTATGAAGAAAACAGCTTTGAAATTATGTGAAAGTAACTTAAAATAGAAAAGCTGTTCAACATGGTCCTCTTTCCTTCAAACCCTGTCAGTCTTGTGTATTTAAATAAAGGTAGGTTAAATCCTTTTTACAATTTGTCTGTGTAAGAGAACAGCAGTAAGGATTGTGTGTGTGCTGGTGCTGAAATCTCATACTTTTACATATTGTGCTGTTTGTTTAGCAGAGCTGCATGCTCTTCAGTGGCTCCTTGTGACTTTGGCAAAAAAAAAAAAAGTCATATGGACGTGAATAAGCATTCTAATTTTCATTTATCAATGTTGTAGGTCTAAAGTGATTCTTACATACAAATATTTAACCCATACACCAAATGTTGTATTATTTTGTCAAATAAAATATGTGTTATAGCCAATGTCTATGGCTCAGCACCTTTTCCATTTTGATGAAAAATGTCTCTTTTGATGAAGATTGCAGACCCCTGGATTAGCAGGTGTCCAGAGTTAATGTGCAGGGCCTCCTCTCTGACTTGTTGTACAAATTGTTGATATTGATGACTTGATCTGGAAAGAATTTCAGTCAGAAGATTTTTTTAACTTTAATCCATGAGTCTGCTATATTATATTATATTATCCAATGTTAACTATTACCTACTAAAAACCACCTGATCAGATCGTGAAGTCTATAGGATGAAGTATTCACTGCTCAAAATGTTGAGAACTTCATGTTTTTGAAACAGGTTTTGGCTGAAACTCAAACTGCTCTCCTTCATGTGGTAATGAATAAGACTTCCCATTAGGTAGTTATGAATTATTCCATTTAAACAATTTGATCTGCTGTCACCAGGAAGAGTCAGACTTCATGGGAGGTAAAGGCAGAGCCAGTGACAGGCGTGTCCGTCGGATTTTGGCACTTGAGTGCTCTTCACCTCAACATGTCTATAGTCATGTCTGTTTATATCACGTCCCTCTCTTCATCTTCCTCTCCTCATCTTTCTCTGTTTTTGGCAGACACTGACATTAAGTACACCAGGGTGTTAAGAGTGTCATTAAGCTTTCATTAAAACACCATCATCATTAGAGAAGGATTAGTTATTCCCTGGATCCACCACTTCAGCAGCTCAGGAATATCAAAACACAATCAAAGTCTATTAAAACAACAATGTTGCCGGCCCAATGAGAAGCAGCAGTTGGCTTCTACCAGTTTCTTTTTTTTTTCCTCTGAGTGTGAGACAGTTTATTTTGGCAGTAGATACTCCTGGAACTGTCAACACCATGCCAAAAACATGTCGGCAATGAGGCTGTTAGCATGTAAAAACTCACAGTAAACTGCAAACTCATTTACACAGAAAGTAGGAGCAGTGTTGATCAAAGAGCTTCATGTGGTACACACACACACACACACACACAACAAGGCTTCTGCAGGTCCACCTATGACAATCCTCCTATAGCTTGTAACTTTTTTTGTCTACTGGGAATTTTCTAGTATATCTGACGACTTCAAGTAACTTCAAAGATAAACGTAAAGGTATGTTTAGGGCCTTTTTGCATCCAAAGAAGAGTTTGCTGCCTTTTTTTAAAATCCTGACACTAAAATATCTTTATTTTATTTTGGTTGACTCGAGTCATTTGACTTTCACTCGAGACTTCAGACTCAACTTGAAAAAAGGCTTCCAGAATGTTATTTAATCAGTGTGATTCCACTAATCAATTTATTTCTCTTAATTTCCTGACACTTACCTTATGAGGCAGTTGGATTTGTGAGATCACAAGATCACACGAGAAGTCATCTTGCCAAGCTCCAATCTATCTGTTTGTGTCCACTCCAGAGGTGGTGCGAGAGAGACAATCAGCATCCTAGGAGAGACTATGGCTATGTACAGCTATGGCCATGGTTTTAGGTGCGCTGACAGCAAGAAGCGTCCATGGAAATGACTTTGAACAAACAATGGCAGCTCCTGAAGAGGTTAGCATAGATATCATCAGTTATATCAGAACTGGAGAGTATTTCTTCATTGAAAGAAGAGCAAAGAACAACACTGAAGGCTTTTATCGATGCTTTCACTCTTCTTCCAGTCAGCTTTGGCATCGGTTTGCTGAGTTATCTGATTGGTAAAGGTTAGTTTGTGTTAGACATGACAGATGGTTCATCCCATCACCTGGCAGGGGTTTTCTTGAAAGCGCCCACCCATTTCCAAACAGTTTCTATGGACGGCTTCCCAGATGGTTCTGTGTAATAAATAATGTATTGTGTCAGGTTAGGTTAACACTATTCATTCTCAGCAAGTCAACACTTAATTACCCAGATTCACTTTATTTCAACCAATCCGACAGTATGCAATCAAGTTGCAGATAAAGAACTAATGTTACTTTCCTGAGAACCAGTAGTTAAAAAAATATATACCAAAGATAATTTAGTTTGCAAAACTCAAAGTTTAGGACTTGGGATTTGACTTGGGACTTGCCTGTCGTGACTTGGCCTGTGGCTCTGGATATGCCATGTTTTTTTGTTTTTTTTTAATGGAGCCATCTACACCAACAGAGTGGCCTCATTAAAGTAAATGAAGGGGTTAATGTAAGTTTGAAGGTGTTAGACTCGAGTCACATATACAATGACTTCAGACTCAGTTTGACATGAAAAAATGCACAAAACTTGACTTGGACTTTAACACCAACAACTCGTGACTTCTCTTGGACTTGAGCCTTTTGAATTGAAAATACTCGATACCTTCTCCCAAGACCAATGATTAAAAAGTCTGTTATTTAAAAAGTGTAAATCTGCAATTTCCCCTTATTTACTGAATCAACTAATGTTCACACTATTCATTCTCTGCAAGTCAACACTTCACTTTGTTTGAACCAATCTGACAGCATCCAGTCAAGTCAAGTGTACAAAAACTATACATTGTTTAACAAAGAGCTTGATGCAATATGCATAACTTGCATGTTGAAAATTACAGAAGGAGACACAACTTACATCTTAATTTCTAATTTGACAACTTTGATTAACATTTGAAGCACAAAGAATGGCAAGTCAATAATCTGTTGTTAAACTGCCTTACATTTGATGAAAAACATATTATAAAGCATATTATAACCAGCTGTCTTGACTTGGGACTTGACTTGAGTGCAAAGACTTGAGAATTACTTGTGACTTGAAGAACAATGACTTGGTCCCACCTCTGCAGTATGTTATTTATTCTGCTGTTCTGAAAAACTTATCACGGTGGTAATCATTTTATCTTTCATTGCAACAATCGGCAGTTTGACATTAACAGTGTGGCGATCATGTTACCCAGTAATCTACAAGAAATTCTCTCTTGCACTTATTTTATTGGTCAATGCAGCATCAGGTCCCAGCAAAAGTAGGTTAAACTTTTTTTTTTTTTTGCCATACAGCCAGGCAGGTTTTTTTTAGTGTTTTTTTTTTTTTTTTTTTTACTGGAGCCGTCTCAGTTGGCATCCTCATTTCATCAGGAGAGCGGCCTCATTAAAATGAATGAAGGGTCTGATGTAGGTCTGAACGCGCCATCATCCTCCCTGCTCACTGCTAATGTGAATGGATTCTCTGCCTGGCACCAATGTGTGACCGGGGAGAGGCTGGTTGCTTCCAGTCTTGAAGTCTAAAAGAATTAGCCAAATTTTAAGGTACATCGATAATTACGCTGCACTTTACTACACCTTTCAATCCATATGGCTGTGTAAAACATTCCAGCTATAGATGAAGACTGGAAGATGAGAGAGTTGAATTGCAGCTGAAGATATCTTGTCTTGCCTTCTTTCAGCAGGTTTTGTTGCATGTTTGGCACTGAGCATTGTCATTGGCTGAAGCAAAAAGTAACGTTTGACTGTGTGGTTACATACAAAAGTTTGACAGGGGAGTAAATATTAACATATGGTACTAACTAATTTTTCAAACTAAGGCTAAACTCAGACTAAGTATATCTTTCTGCACTATTAAAGTACCAGTTTCCCAGTACTAACCATGAATTATTAGTTCTGGTGTTGCAGGACTGATTATGACAGAATCATCATTTTCCCGAACAGGATAAAAGAAGGCACAGTCAACTCACCAAAACCACTGATTACTTCATTTAACTCAATGTGGTTCATTATAATGTCTTAGAACAGCTTCCCTTCCCTTATTCCTCACAGAGGAGACACGCTGAGGTAGGATCAGACGAGAATCAAGGTGTCTCATCATTAAACTTTGAAAGATGGAGGTGTTTGAAAGTTGTGGAGACAGAGAAAGATCAGTGCAAGCAATTATACAAATTTAATTTGTCACATTCTTCTTGAACACTCAAGTAAGAAAATGGATTTGTTGAATAAATGATTTCAGATATTAAATTTGTAAGACTCAATTGGACGTCGAATGCAGTGGCTTGAAATAAGATATGTAGTTTGTATTGAGTTTAACTTTTACCTTGAAACTTAAATTCAGTTTTCTTTAGTTAGATTTATCTTTGTGAAGGGTAAGTAAAACACTTTTCTTTTTAATGGCAACACTGGATTTATTACTACCCTCTGATACCAAAGGAAAACACATAACCATAACTTTTAAAAGTTATGCCCAAGTGACATCTTTTCTTCTTTTCCTCATGCCCGCTGTCTGACTGGGGTTGCTTTATTCCAATTTGTAGCTACAGTTGAGGGACAGAATAACTTTGGTAGATGCTCCTCTGAGTAAGGACAGACTTTTTACCCCAAGAAACTGACAGCAATATGGATGCCCATTTCCACCAATGTAATGAAAAAAAAAGATCTTTCAAGAAACTTTCTTAAAATAAAGACTTAAAATAAGACATAGGGCCAGATCCTCAAAAGGATTGCACCGCTTTTGCGACCGCTAAACCTGTGCAAATGACAGAAAAAAATAGCGTGCGATCCACAAAGCACACGCAAAGGGTGAAATGCGCGCAAACCGAACACAATTTGCACTGCCACTCCTACCTGCGCCGGTCCAATTTGCATGCATGTAAATGAGGGAATATTCATAGATCCGGCGCTAAACCGCCCCCTTCCTATGCAAATAAGCCTCGTTGCAAATACCACCTAATCCACAAAGACCAGCGCTAATTGCCACAGGCAGTACAGCGGCGCTATTTAACGCCGGTGAGAACCGTGTATTAACTCCGCGCAATTTCTCTTTCTCCCTCTCTCGCTCTCTCTCTCACGCAAAATGACCCTCTGTTGCAGTGAGATCTTTAGACTGGAGTTTGGATGTATGTCTCTGCACCTCGTCAGTGAGGACTTTGAGTTCTTGGTCTGTAAAGTTTTGTTTTCTTTTTCTGTCTGACTCTGCCACCATTGTCGTGTCAACCAGGACGCTTGCGGGTCGTTTATTTATTTATTTATGTATTTATTTATTTACCTTGATTCAGATGTAGCTTCATAATCACTCCATCCTCACGTCCATGACCTCTTTTTATTGCATTTAAGTCTCCTCAAACATGTAGCCTACTGCGGATGCAGAGAAAACTCCTCTTGTCCTCATTCCACGCAAAATGTAAACAAGTTCGGAGTGGAGACATTAAGGCAAATAGACGCGCGTCATGCTCTCAGTGCGCGTTCTGCAGAGTCAGACGCCTTCAGTGCTTTTTAGCCTCAATATTAAGGTCATAATCTGATCTTTGTGAATGTAAACTAATGTGGAGAGATCTTAAAAATTAACTCACATTTGTTTTTACATGGGGCAACTTCATGAAATGTCATAGAAACAGCTGTTCTGCATCTCTCTCTCACACACTCCCTCCTTACTCACTGTCCTTTCGGCTCACTGTCGTTTCCCTTCTGTCTGTGGATTGTTAGAATCGGGAGAACGTGGAATGCAGACCAAAAGTTATATTTGCCACAATGGAAAGCTAACAGGAATCAAAGTAAGATGTTAAGTCTATCTATATGTTAGCTCTGCTCTGTGTAAGAACCACGGACAGCGCTGCGCAGAGGCGCAAATTGCGCTCAGCTGCCAAACTTTGTGGGCGTGTTAGCGCCGGCATATGATTAGAGCAAATTCTTTTGAGGATCAGGCGCTAAAACAGGGCAGATTGCGTGCGCTAATTCTGAGCAAACAATGGCGCTATTAGCGGGAGCAATCCATCCTTTGTGGATC
>JAJHUR010135926.1:48220-69110 GCA_027495735.1 Lutjanus campechanus | reverse complement strand
CTAGATGACACTAGGTGACCCGATTACTCAAGATAATCCACAGGCCTTGTTGTGAGCGGTTTCATGTAGGAACTATTTTCTTCTGCCATAGAAAGAAAGTTGTTCCTACATGAAACTGCTCTGTGGATTATCTTGAGCAACCAGGTCATCATTTCTGAAAAGAGATATTGCTCTTAAGTCTTTAAAACATATTTCTTGCGCTTTGAACACCACATGTTGAGTGCCATCTAGTCCAATTATATTGGAGAGAAGACATCTCTTTGGCTGATATCTCCAAAACACTGCAACTCACACCAAAACAATCTAGATGGTTTCACTACAAATGAGGAAAATATGTATTTCTCATTTTGAGGTGAACTGTCCCTTTAAAGGGTCAATTTATTGCAAAGTAGAAGATGTTCTCATGTGCCTTTAGGTGTATCTTGCCATGCAAATAATTGTCCAGGTTTTGAGATATCCAACCCTGAAATCTCTGCTTTCACCCCACAACACTTTTCAAATGTTTTGCATTTGGCAGCAGGTATTAGACAGCTGACAGTAAATGCAGAGAGAGAAAAAGAGAATGACATGCATCAAAGCACGTGGGAACACTGAATATCTTAAACTCTAGGCAGAGATGGCAAAAGTACACAGTCTTTACTCAAACAGAAGTAAAAAATGACTCTGGTAAAAGTAAAAGTAACAATTCAACTTCTTTACTCAAGTAAAAGTGAAAAAGTTCAGGCTCTGAAACAAACTCAGTATATAAAAGTAAAAAGTTGCCCTCTGAAAGACATTTCTAACACCTGTTTATGTGCAAAGCTAACCGAACCTCGCCTTTTCTCCACGCTTGAATCTCCTTCTCTGTCTGTTTCGTCTTGTTACGTCTTTACTGTTGTTTTCATCTTGTTAAGTCTGTTGCACTGAGGGATTCACCAAAGAACTGTCTTTTCCATGTCCTTATTGTCCCATCCATTTAGGCTGAAATTGTTCTTTACGTTGGGAAGGCAGCGTGATGAAAAATTAAAATAACCAATTATTCCTCTCTAATGCATAAAAACTAAAGTACCGAGCCTGTTTTGAAAATGTAAGGAGTAAAAAGTACGGATGACGCATTTGTTTGCATTTGCAAAAATTAAAGTTATCAGAATTTCATTTTGGGCGTTCAAAGTGCTGAAAGATGATATTTAAGATCTTCAGCAGCAGCAACGTATCTTTGGCAGGAACATTGTCCTGCTTACTGTTGTTAATCCACAGAACAAACTGTAAGCAGCTCTCTCAGTTTCTTTGGTAGAAAGTTGTTCCAATGAAAACAGTTGGCAGTGAATTCTGTGGATTAGCAGGAGTAACCACGAGGAGATGTTCCTATGAAGATATGTTGCAGTTAAATGTTTTAAATGTAATTCTTCTACGCTGTGAGCACCACCTTCCAAGTTCCATTCACTTTCATTGTATTGGGATGGAGTCAGATTTCGCAAAACCTGGAAAATTAACACTAGAGCTGATTAATTCAATGGTCAATTGAGAGAAAAATAATCTGCAACAATCTGTTAATCATTTAATCATTTTAGTGAAGTTTCAATGAGATAAAATGACAAATATTCACTAGTTCCCGCTCGACTAGACTATAAAAAGCAGATCATTTGGGTGCAAACCGGAGTAGTTTAAGAGGATTAAGGGCGTTCAACATCTTCTGCTGTCTGTCTCGCTGTCTCTTTCTTGCATCTCATCAGACAAAAGTAGCCTTCAGTCTGTATGCACAAAGACATCAGTGTTCATCCTAAACACACACAACACACACGCTCGCTCCACTTCAGCACTGTGGTGTTGATTTGGCAGATGTGATGCCTGGTACCACAAGCTGAAGCCCATCACAAAAGAAGCCTTATTTACTGACTCATTTTCTGAAAACGTGTGATATTTGGCATTAAATCTGGTTATTTTTGCAGCAATTTTGGGGTTGGTACAATTTATACAGGTTTAGTGCAAAATTTAACAATTTTTTAACACTTTGGAACTGATAAAAAGTGGTCAAAAATCCTTCCAAAATCCCACGTTAAGTCTGCGGTACATTACAGATTGACCGTGTGGAATGGATTATTTTATACAAGGTGATTTCATACAGGCATCAGGAAAAATCCAGGATGTTTAAAGTGTTTTCTCGGCAGCCATAAAACCAGAAAATGGCCTTTTCCATTTCATCAACTAATATGAAAGTTTCCTAAGATCAGCGAACTCTCTGTTAACATGAAGGCTAACGACGGAGGGACACTCACAAATGTCAGGTAACCACATATGGATGTTCCCGGATGTAAAGTCAGTTGAAAAGCTTATAGTGTTGGGTGTGTTAGACCTTGACCCGTGTGTCTAGAAGTTCCTCTGATCAGAGTTCATGAAGTCTGAGATGATATCATCTTTATGGCTGGAAAGTGAGCGCTCTATCTGTGAAATGTGTCTCTTGTCACAGGCTCAGTGGGACATGAAAGGTCCGATTTGAGGCGTGTCTTCACTCTGCAGTCTTTATTTTCCACTGCAGTGATACTACTCAGCCTTTGATTGTGCGGATTTTTTTATGCTTTTATTATGTTGACCTTCTCTGGCAGAACAAGACAAGTATTATGATTCATGAATACAACTACTAAAGACCGACACATGACAGATTACGCTCACTGTAGTAGCACTACTGCTGCTGAACGATGCACCTATTTCATTTTAACGTTGTACATGAAAACCTGCAAACTGTATATTAGAAAAAACAAAATCGTTAAATCCAAAACAGCGACAATAAGTGTTAAGGCCAATTTATATATACAGATATGAGACTTACAACGTTCTTTTGTAGAATAATGCTGTGAGATACAATCAAAAGCTCGTAAGTGGACCTTAAATTCTGAATATGTTACCACAGAGGACTTAAAGTATATAAAGTTCATTACTAATTTATGAAGTCAATAGATGATTATATCATGAACCTCTGCAGAGCTGTGAACAGATTTTGAGGCTTTAAATCAAAAATATTAATAATAGAAAAAAACAACAACAACAAAACACATTTGTTAAGTCCAATCAAATCGAAATTGCAGTATTGTCACGTGCAGTATCCAAACTGCAGAACCAAATTGCAATTTTTTTTGAAAAAGGAAGAATGTGTAAGAAAACAGCATCGTAATGAGGTACTATAGTGCTGCACTGATGCTCTGGTCTAAAACTTTTGTTCTTTAGATGAAAGAAAACACATTTGTTTAATACAAACCCAAAGAAATATTACATCATGTTTTTTTTCTAGTAAAAATGAAAATTATGATATGATTTATTATGATATAATTATTAATATGATTAATATGGGCAGTGGTTAGCAGAATGAAAAATATAAAAAAGGCGGAAAAAATTAAAAAGAAGAGAAAAGGGGAAGAATGTTATGTTATGAGTATGTTAAGTAAGTTTGTCGACGGGGAAAAGAAATGCATTTATATATGAATCTATACATAGACAGTAACTGAATAAATATTACCCATGTTGAACTAACAAAAAACACTACGTGTAACTTAATAGAGGTTAACAGGTTTACATACCAAGGTGAAGTGATGCTTACAGTAGATAACAGCTACAGGTCAAGGCAGGTGCACATGCAAACAAAGGATTACTGCCAAATAAAGATTTACAAGTTAAAGACAAGTAACAACCACCACATCAAGACCACATCAGACTCTGTACTTTTTTAAATTTTATTTAACATTTTGATTTTTTTTTTTGCTCCTTTATTATCATACTCCATAATTTGAGTGGATTTATTTATTTATCTGGCAGCAGTTGGGTGTCTGATGGCAGTTTGTCTTTTCCCACTGCCATTTTTTATTAAGTCAAGAGTTTAAATGCCAAATCTGGGCTGAATGCACACAATCCTTCTTATTTTTTTATTTAAGGACTGCAAATGTGAGAAATATGCAGGCTTGAGGAGTAATTGATTACATATAATGGAATTACATAATCTGTCATGAAACTGTATTTTTCTTCCTCTTCAGGTTGTTGCCACAGATGCAGACAGTCCTGAGTTTGGCACACTGCTCTACTCTCTGTCCGACGGCTTTGACAAGCAGGACAAACACCCTCTCTTCAGTATCCACCCTCAGACTGGAGAGCTGTGTGTCTCCCAGGATATCGATCGAGACTCGGGACCGACGGTCCACGACATTCTGATCAAAGCTGAAGATCCAGTAAGTGGACATCATTAGTTTTGACATAGTGTTTACCCGACCTTCAGTTTTACTCCCTGCACTGTGATGATGACAAGATTGTAAAGTTGCATTTGACTCACAAACTTCATGCGACACTTCTTTTTTCTGACTTTCCAAACATCAGGGAGGCCTGAGTGCTCAGACCTACGTTCACATCGAGGTGGAGGACCTGAATGATAACGCTCCGGTGTTTAACCCCGATGAGTACACCATGAGCATCAGCAGCCACGCGCAACCTGGCACAGAAATTCTCAACGTCATCGCTACTGACCGTGACTCTGGCAGGTTTGGACAGGTCACCTATGACGTCCTTCCTGGGGACATGTCCAGCTTGTTTGCACTGGATAAACAAACAGGTAGGGGGGGCACAAACACAACAAACACAGAAATCAAAAATCTTTTTTTTAGTGTTGCAGTTAAAGAGCAAAATGAAACTGTGCTGAACAAAAGAGCATCTACAGCAGCATATTATCAAGATCAATTGATTTGAATTTGTGGGTCAAGTTATATTTTTTAGATTAATTTATCCACCTTATCTGTCAATCTGTTCTAAGTATGGTGGCCTGAGCAGCAAAACCCAGCAAAAATTGGATGAAACACATCAAAAGGATCATTAAAGTAGATAGGTGAAGTGGGGTTGTATGAGGTACTCACGATAGTCAGTGTATTACCTACAGTAGATGGCGGTCTGCAGGCCATTAGTTTGGAGAAGCAGCAGGAGAACCAGTGTTGGAAGCTGAGCAATTGACTGCTGAGGACGGGGTCAGCAGCAAAATGTATTTTAGCCACTTAAAAAACATCCACCTAAAAAAAATCAGTTTTAACTTGCCGTCAGACAGCCTTTTCTAACAGGAAACTGACATTACATAAGTCAAATATCACTCTGTCTCGTTCAACCAAACTCCATAGGAAAAAAACAATAATTTTACCTTGCAGAAGCCTAGATGTTGCTGGTCTGCTGCTGCCCAAGTCAGTTTGTCTGTTTGTCTTATTGTGTGACTTCTGTGAATACAAATTAGCTCTTTAAAACATCAAGGTCACACAATAACACAAACAAACTAACAGATGGAGGCAGCGACAGACCAGCAACTCCCATGTTCTGCGAGGTAAAATTCCCTGTTTGGTTCGCAGAGACTGATATTTGGCTTTTATAACCATGGTTTCCCATCAGAACACACCGCACACTTAAACTCATATCGATTGTTGTTGTTTTTTTTGTTTGTTTGTTTGTTTGTTTGTTTGTTTTTAATACATTTTGCTACTGACCCTGCAACAGGAGGCGTGTCGACTGTAGGTAATACACTCACTATGGATCAGTACCTCATGCAGCCTTACTTAAAATAATCCAAACTATCCCTGAAAAAAACAGCATTTCATTAAACAGAAAATATAGAGACAACAATTTGTGACTGGGCCAATTATTTTGCATGATTTGCTAGTTTTAAAAAAAATGTATTTTGTAAAATATTGTGTTTTCAGAAATGTGATGTCCCTCTGGTCCACTGTACTTATAGCTCTTATTGTTTGTGCTTCCATACACTCCATGTTAACAGACAGTAACACAACAGTTAGACGACATGATGAATAATTACAGTTTGATTTAAACTGTGTTTGATTTCTCGAGCTTCAGTGACTTGTCACATAGATCTACTCACTAGTCTTAAGTAACTTGTGTGACTGTCAGACTCAGCATTCAGGGATAAGCAACGACTTACAGTGTGTAAGTCCCCATGAGATGATTGTCAGTGTCACTGCTCAGCAGGGTGGTGCAGAAAGCCCAAAGACTTACTGTGTATCCTCATGTGGCTGAGTGGAAGATCAGATCTGCACTCAACCACAATGTTATACTGAATAAAACTTTAAATAAATAGAAAAACATTTTCATTTGAGTATTTGAAGTAGTTCTACCTGCACATGGAGGCTTTCACAAACTAAATACAGTTTGAGTGATTCTCTGACATGATAAGTAGACTTCCAGAATAATGGTTGTTGCTACAGTATAGATGGGATTGCAGGGTAACCTTAGGTGACAAAAATTAGTCGTGTTCCTCCCAAACCATCTGTCATTGTCTATTAATGTAGTAAACAAAATTACCAGTGCAAAATGATGCAGATTTATTTTTAAGAATTTGGAGAGTAGCACCTTTGGTCCTTGTTTTAAAATCTAAAACACCTGCATGTTTATCTTAACTAGATATTGTTTGTTATTATTTTCTCAGTTAAATAATTAATTGTTTTGCTCTCTCTCAGTATAATTTCTCAGACCCCAGGGTGACACATTCAGATTGCTTGTCTTGTCCAACCAACAATCCAAAACTACAAGAAAATTTCATTTTTCATTGATATGGAACGACATTGCCCGATTAATTTGCATTTGTAAATTAGTCTGGCAATCTCTGTTCATTTCTGATTTCCAAAGGCCATCATCAACTGATGCAGACGCAAATCTTTCTGCCAATTGGATAGACTACAACCAATCAGAGCAATGAAACATGTGACATGCAAGTTTGGGTAATACTTAGTCCATTTTCAAGCAGGAAAAAAATCCTGTCATAAACTTAATCTCAAATAACGAGAGGGGTCTACCTGCACCCTCACAGACTACAAAACACACCCACTTTACGACATAACACACCCCCTCAGATACCTTCCTGGAATAACCTACTTATTTGGACTCGCCCCATGATCTTTCCCAAGGAGTTTTTGTGCCTAAACCTAACCACGTTTTTGGCTAAACATAACCAAACTGCAACCATTTCAGGAGGGTGTAAAGTAGCAGGCGTGTCTTTCATTACCTGCAGATAGACCTGACTGCAAATTACAGCTAAGTAGTCCACTCAAATGCACACTTGTGGTTGGCCTGAAAAGATCCAAGAGGGATGGAAATCTGTTCGAACAGGAGGGTGAGACACATCTGTCAGAGCAGATGAAACATGAGCTTTCAGATTTGTCTGTTTCTCAGGCTAATGAAACAGAGGAAATCACCAAATTCCCTCATTTTAGAAGTTGGAACCAGAAAAGTATTGGAATTTTTTGATGGATATGATTGATATGACTACCAATCATTTGAGAATAGATTCTGGGATTTTTTTCTGATCAACTAGTCTTGGTGTTAATCTCAATGTGATTATTATCTGAATAAAGAAAAAGAAAGAAACAATGGCAGACCTACTGTTAAGTAAATGTTATTGAAATGAAGCCAAAAAACAATAAACCAAACCTGGCCATTAAAGCTTAAAGAATAATTTATTAAATTTTAACTTTCTTCCTCTGTGGGTGTAGGAATGCTCTTCCTGACCTCCACTCTGACCCATCTTGGTGCAGCCAGTGTGAAGCTCTCAATAACGGCACAGGATGGCGAGGGCTTGACGTCAGTCAGGCCCGCAGAGGTCACCATCAACGTTTTACGCAGCGCTCAGGCTCCAGCTGTGTTCCAGAGGTCACGCTACACCTTTACTGTGCCTGAGGACGCTCCGCCAGGGACGTCAGTGGGGACAGTGGAGGCCATAAACCCAGCAGGTGAGTGAACCTCTGGCCACGATTTTTAAAATCAGTGAAAGGTTCAAATCTCTCCGCATTTTCTGCAGGTAGACAACTAATATCTACTTTATAAAACAGATCAAACATCAGCCAGAAGTGATTGCTTCATAGTTTAATGCTGCTTTTTAGTTACCTGCTTTGTCTGAAATACAGAAGAATTCAAAGTCTGACACTGTTAGCCCTCTCAGATCAAAATTGAGACAACTGCACCTCAACAACCTCCTGTTGACCCCTCTATTTTTTTTTTAAACTGCAGTTCCCATAATGTGGGGGCTTTGGGGGATGTAAACAGGAAGTATGTAGCCTATATCTGTGTGCATTTTGACAAATTGGCACCATTAAAAGCATGCTGAATTAGCTATTAGTGGCTCCTGTTTGTGTGTACTAATGAACGTACAGAAAATTATCACTGTGTCACTTTGATGCAAAAGAAAACTTAAAAATGTGATGATTCCCAGGCAAGTTCTGTAGCCGCAAAGAGCTTTTTTTTCAGTGATTTATAAGTGGATTTATGGATGTCTGTTCATGATACAAAATATGTCCACTATATCTGTGTGTTAAGTGCTTTAATTAAGCTTCCTGGTGTTGCAGCTGCAGCCGTACCTTTCACCTCTTTGGGCCACAATTTTATAGACACTCTATAACAACATAATTACATTTTGCACAAGCATAAAAAATATGTTGCATGAATAAATATGATCTATGTAGTTAAGAGGTGAAATAAAATCACAGAGTCAGTTCTACAAAATGAGCTGTGTATGTCTGTACACTGAAAAGGAAAGTGTAGTAGCACATGTTTTACTTACATATGTATTTATGTGGGCAGGGATTGTGTGGTCTTGCAGGATTAGAGTATTAGGCATTACACTATTATTTCAGAATTGATACCATGGACCAAATTTAAAAACTAAAGTATAAAATTGGAAAAAGAAATACGAAAAACAAAGTTATGCACAACAGGCGCTTATCTGGTCCGAGGCCAACAGGACAGGTGCTTGAGCACCCCCTGCGATCTCTCTGTGCACGTGCCTGATCGGCTTGTATCCAGCTGAGTTCAGGCGCCGCAGCAGAGAGAAATATTCTTCTCGTAGTCTTGAATAAAATTAAATGAGTGGGGAAAACACCAAACTTGTTCCGTCTGTAGTAAACGTCCTCAGCTGGCATGATGACTTGGTTGTAATCCTGTGTCACTCCTCCCTCTCTGTCTGCAGACACCATTTTCCTCTCACAGTCCAAACATGTGCAGGTCAGATGATCTGAAAACTTTAAATTTTGTGCTGGGATTGGCTGCAGATAAGCAGGTGTAGAAAAGGAACACAAAGAACAATTGTTAACACATTCATTGCATGCCATATTGCTGCTAAATTATACTGTATATATATGAAGAGGATAAACATCAACATTTTTTTAATGTACCCAGTTCATATTAAACAAAAATATCCAAATCAAGCTAACTAATTGATTTAAAAGGCAGATTTCTCCGACACTCGACGGTGCAGGAATGCAGCGTTTAAGCAGGATTTGTCCTGACAGATGACTGTGACAAAGACAATTGAGCGATCATTGTCATTGTTCAAATCTCCTTCCAGACATGAAGAGGCGAGCAGGAAAGAGGAAGGCTGCAGTTTAATCTTTAATCCTCTTTAGCCACATGTACACATGACAGATGATAAAGGGTCAAACACAGTTGAACCCTGTTGTATCATTACAGGTCAAAGATAGTCCAGTCATAAATATACACCTACACCGGAGGAGGATTTATTCTTATTATAAATATGTGTATTATAATAGTATTAGTTTTTTGAGAGTTTATTCATTGTAGTTGCAGATAAAAGTGGGTTAATATTATAAATATAATTAGGATTCTGAGCGAGGGAGGTACAGCAGCTTATATTCTGTGTAATATTTGATCTACAGCAACATTAACTAGAGTCTCCTCTCTGTGTGGAGGGTTTCCCCGAGTCCCCAGTTCTCCAGGATTATCCCCTCAAAGTCCACTTGTTACGCTGCCACTAACTCCTCTGAGTCCCTTCAGCAGCTAAACCACTCCACTACACTAGACAGTCATTTAGGGTTGTCGAGTCAATTAGCAGATTAACGCTTCAACCTAAAGCGGAAACAACAGAATTGGGCCTGTTTGACAGGGTCGGGCTCCCTTAAGCTCTCTGCTTCTTTCAGTTTGTAGTTACTGTTGAAGTGCAGCAAACACTTGGAGGGGATTAATGAGATCATCTGACCCCCACTGTAATTACTTTACATTGCTTATATTGTGGGTGTGTTGTGTGTTCATGTGGCATGTAAAACAGTATATTTGCAAGTATGTTTCTCCACCATGTGCATGATAGATAAAATGTACAAAATGTTTGTAAGTTTAAACTGAAACTTAAAAGAAAAACATGTGACAGTCAAACCAGACACAAGAGCCTTAGTAAATTTGTGTAACATGAAACTTATGTAATTTTGGATTTTATAGATTATATATGTGACAGTCAATCTAAATATGTGTAATTTTAGACTTAAATGAGTTGGACAACTATGAGTGAAATTGAAATCTTACAAGTATTATATAAAAACCTTACAGCACATACAAAGATTTGACATATATGAGACATACACATAAAAACTTTAAAAAAAAAAAAGAAAAATCAGACTTTATAGCTGAGACATGTTTAATATTTATTCAAAAACTACAGACATCTGTACCTGACAAAAATACCAAAGAAAAAAGGAAATTACTCATTAAATTGTGCAGTTTCTACAGTTTTTTAAATGTAGAATAAGCGTGTAATTTTGATTTTTTAGATTGCTACTGCCTATTTTACAAAAAAACGAAAACCATAATGGAGATTGATTTGCTTTTTTTAAGGTCATATATAGCAAATGGCACCACTTTTAATGTAATGTGAGTTCTTCTCTCAACACACATTTCTGAGGTGGTAACCATGTAATCACCCACAAAGCACAAAGGCCTGTTCTCTGCCCAGCACATTGTTAGAGGACTCACTCTCCGACACAGAGCTGCATGCACTAGGCAGACACACACACAGGCAGGAAGAGAGAACGGCAATATTTTTAACTGAACTGTTGCAGAAGAAGCGACGCTTTGTTTATCCAGGAACACACAAGAAGATTCGTATTAGAAATCCATGAAGTTATCACCTCTGTGTGTGATTGTAAACGAGCAGATGAGCAGAATCACTTGTTGACAGGTGTGCTGTTGTGTTACGTCACGCCTGTTTTGATTCCAATGCCAGCACGTTGTGTAAAAGGATTAAGGCAAACCCTCATTGCAGCAATATTGCAGGATCTCTGTGTGGAAAGGGCTTATATTTACGCCCCTGCAAAGCAACTGTATCTGGAAATACATGTTGATGTTGAATGATCTTTTTTTCATTGCTGTGAGCAATTAACAATAGCAAAACACTCCTCTGCTGGAGTCAGAAATCTCAGAGACAGGAATCAAAGACAAATAAAACCAAAACTATGTGACGAATGTGTTCAGAAATTTATAAAACCTCTTTGTCTTCACAGACTCTGGGGAATCGGTGTCCTACCGTATCTCATCTGGAGACCCTCAGGGTTTGTTCTCCGTTCATCCGAAGTCCGGCCTGATCAGCAACGTCAAACCTCTGGACCACGAGTCTCAGCCGTACGCCCTGCTGGTTCTTCAGTCCTACACCGACACCTCTCCGGTTTACAGCACCACCCAGGTCAACATCAGCATCGCCGACATCAATGACAACGCTCCTGTTTTCCCCAAACTCAGTGACTCCATCACAGTGTCTCAGAACACACTCCCTGGAACGGTGCTGTTCATCGCTCACGCACATGACTACGACAGCGGTGCCAATGGGAGGGTGCAGTATCACCTGAAAAGCACCAGAAATGGCATGTTTGTCGTCGACCACACCCTCGGGACAGTCACGTTAAATCAGAGTCTGCAGGTGGATCATCAGCAGAGGTACAGCCTGGAAATCGTGGCTAAAGATGAAGGAGATCCCTCTCAGAGCTCCACGCTGACCCTCACAGTCAACGTGGACCGAACCGCTGCTGAGGACAGCCTCGCCTTCGAGACGTTAGTCTACCAGGTGGAGATCGGTGAGGGCTACAGGAAAGATTCAAGAGTCATCCAGGTGAGGGCGCACCGGAGCCGAGGAGCCCACATGTCAAACTCAGGCCTCACCTACTCCTTGGAGGCAGAAGCCGGATTTCCTCCTCCTCCGTTTCGGATTCACCCAAAGACCGGGTGGTTGTATCTCTCCCACAATCTCGACTACGAGACAGAATCTGTGTTTCAGTTTCGGGTGTTGGCCACAGCCAGAGAGGCCTCGCTGGCCAACATGACGGCTACAGCCATGGTGACGGTGCTGGTACTGGACATCAACGACAATGCCCCGGTGTTCAGCAGCGAGATTTACTACTTTACTGTGTCAGAGGGGTCCTCGCCTCAAGGCCTGGTGGGAACAGTTAAGGCCGTGGATAAGGATTCTGGGAAAAACGCGCAGCTGTCCTTCATCCTGCTCTCAGATGGGAAGTTCTTTCGCATCAACTCCAAAACAGGTTAAAAAAAAGATCAAATAAGTAACATCATGTTTCGCTTTACTCTGCAGCCGTGCGTCCTCACCTTTCTGTCTCTTCTCTGTGTCCCTACAGGTGAGATTATCAACTGGGTGGCGTTGGACCGGGAGCAGCACAGCCAGCACAGTCTGAAGGTGATGGTGACAGACCAGGGTCACCCTCGTCTCAACGCCACCGCCACCGTTTACATCCTGGTCACCGACATCAATGACAACACTCCGCAGTTTACACACCTGCCTGCCAGCAAGGAGCTCAGTGTTCAGGTAAAATATGCTGAGAGTTTACCTACATGGTGGGAATTAGACTCAACAATCGACTGTTGTTCTCCATAACCGCTTACTGCACCGACCTGTGAGTGGCCAAATTTTCTAAAGCCTGAAACCAAAGTTAAGAGGAGGTGTAGAAGTCTAGTTTTTTCTCAGGACACTTGAATTGCAACATGCTCAAAGTTTATTATGAAATATTTGCCCAGTGACACCAAAAATAAACCACCTACCTCAGCTTTAACGAGGGAGAAAACACACTAATACAACAAAAATGACACATTACTCTTTTTAAGTTTTATTCTATCCAATATGAGTCTGAAATTATGTGATTTTTTCTTGCTATTGACACACTAAACATCTTTTAGATATATTCATTGTATTTTGCCTAACACAGGCTTCCTCAGCAGGATTTGTAGATGTTCAAATTCATGTTTCTTGTAGCACTTTAATGACATTTCCTGTCGGTGTACAAGCTCAGATTGAAAGTTCATGTCTGATCTTGGAAAGTGTAGATGACTAAAAAGTCAGTCTATGGTGAGATTGTGACAACTGTGATAAATATGAAAAACTTTTTACCTTTTCATCAAGTTAATCTTGTGGTGAGAAAGTGGGACAAGTTGATTTTATTTGTATAACACCATGTCATCTACTTTCTCTCTTTGGAAAATGAGCCAGAACACCAGCTCCCATTGTTTTCTTCCATCATGTTGTTACGATATGTTCAACAGCATTGTGTTGGAAGTTTAAAGAGTGCAGTGTGGTTGTGGTTTTGTTGTCATATCCAGTGTAACTGACACTGTTCCTCTCTGTATTACAGATCTGGGCCGGTCTACCAGCAGGATCCTTGGTGACGAACATGTTTGCCAAAGATTTAGATGCAGGAGAAAATGGAACAGTCATCTTCTCATTGGTTCCAGGTGATTAATGTGTTTTTTGGATATGTGGTCCTGTGCAGTGCACATTTTGCTAAATGTGGCACTTACGATGTGTTCCTGAGTCTCACTGTATTGTGTTTGTCTCTGTTGGTTTAGAGGAGGACGGTTTTGGACACTTTGAGATTGACAGTGAAAGTGGAGACGTCAGAACAACAGAACTTTTCACCCAGAACACTGAACCGTACTACACTCTGAAAATAAGAGCCAAGGACACCGGAGCGACACCTCTGGAGGACACGGCTGTCATTCATGTACAGGTACAGTCGTTTTCTTTTGAAGTGAAATTCCTGCTGGATATACTGTTGTATGTTTTTGTATTCTATTGTTGAATGAAGGATACAATAATTATATAATTTACTCTGTCATAAGTTAGTGCAGCTTGTGTTGAGTTAATACACACTTTACAAAATCATACATGCTAAAAAAAAACAGAAGAATTTTTTTGTAATTTTAGTTGTTGTAAACCACACAGATGCCTTCTTTTACTCAGGTCCTAGATCTGAACTTCACCATCCACCATTGTTCTAGTTTCTCCCTTTTTTTAAAAAATTGATTTTCATTTTATTTTATTTATGATTGTATTTGACAGGGACCATGTAAACATAAACTTCAATACTCTGATGCATTATACAGAGATATACCTTAAAGCTCATTTTCATCCCCAGCCCCTGAGCAGGTGAAACAAAATACAAACAGCACATAACATCACAAAAAACAGGCATTATGAAATATGAAATAGTATAAAAGTTCAATAACAATAATAGTAATAACAGTAATAGTAGAGTATTGGGGTTGCACAGGTTTTTTGGTTGGTTTGTTTGTTTTGTTTTTTGTACAGGTACTTTTCCACTGTGATTTGATGTTTCCTTTTCAAGAGAAATGTAGTCAAGAAGAAATGTAGTCCACACACTAAATATTGCAAGTTGCAAGTATTGCAAGTATTAATTAAGTATAGATATAATATTAAGTAAGTAATTAAGTATAATATTGCAAGTTACTAAGTGCACCTCTACATACTGCTACAACAGCTCCATCAGCGATTGAGAGATTGCTTGATACAAAAAAATTCCCATTGTCTCAAAAATTATCCGCTATATGAATAAAAACACAAAGTAATTGTCCTAAAATAGGCTCCAGCCTATTCACGATATTTATAATACAAAACAAAAAAGACACACAAAAAAATGTTGCAATTTTGTTCAAAAGAACAAATTTATGAGTTGTTTAAGTTTGGCACCAGGGGGAGACATATACTGTTTTTATTAAAGGTTTTACTGTACATTGAAGTCTTTATTAGACCATGTGGTGACACAGTGTGCGGTGTGTAAGTTTCATTTTGGAGAAGTTTTTTTCTGGGAGATTTATCATCTCTTGAAGGGGAGCCATGTGATTGTCCCAACCACCTGAACTTTTTAGTTCTTGGAAGTGTTTTGAGCTGTTATAATTCTGATGTGACTTTCAAAACTCCAGCAACAAACAACATTACACTGTATTTCTGTGTATTTCACCCACAGGTTCATGGATTAGAGGCTCTGCACGGCCGCTCTGACCACCAAATCGTGAGGCGTTTTACGGTGAAAGAGGACACAGAGCCAGCCACTGTTATCGGCTCAGCCAGCATTGCAGATAAAGGAAAATTCCACTATTCCATCTCTGAGGGCGACGGCAGCATTCACTTTGGCATTGACGGCTCCTCTGGTGACATTTACATCAACCAGCCGCTGGACTACGAGTCTGCAGTGCAGTACTTCCTCATGGTCAAAGCTGAAGATGCAGGACTGGCTCCTGGAGTGAACGTGTCTGTGCTGGTCAGTGTGATGGTGGAGGACGTAAACGACCACACGCCCTGGTTCCCTGACAAACTGGTGACGTTCGGTCTGTTGGAGGACGCTGCGGTCGGGTCACTGGCGTTTGCCTTTCATGCCAGAGACGCCGATGGGACCTTTTCGAATAGTGCCCTCCGCTACTCCCTGACCTTTGACCCCAAACTCAGTGCCTCCTCATCACGCTTCCCCTTCCAGATCAACCCCTACACCGGGAGCCTGACCGTGGCAGCACCTTTAGACCGGGAGACCACGCCCAGCTTCGCCTTCACTGTAACAGCCACTGACCAGGCGAAAAGGAAGGATGAGCGTAAACAGACGTCGGTGACGGCTCAGGTGTTCCTCCTCGACGTGAACGACAACCGGCCGGTGTTTATATCAGCAGACACAGCTCAGGTGATGGAGGACGCAGAGGTGGGGAGTCTGCTGCATCATTTTGTGGCCATAGATGGAGATCAGGGGGAAAATGGGGTCGTCTCCTACGTCATCTTGGCTGGAAACAAGAAAGGAGTTTTCACACTGGAAGAGAAAACAGGTACAATTTTTACAAGGTAACTTTAATGAATTAATGATCAGACTGGTGAATATCTGGGCTGATTTAACGAGAGATATTAGGTCACTGCTGTTCTGACAGGTTCTGACAGTGTGAGTGTATACTCTATTGTATATCACTTGAGAAAATTTTCAAGCCACTTCTCCTTATAAGATTTTAAAAAATCCATACCCCGTCTTATCCATGATATTCATTGTCCATCTTCTGCCATCCTCTTACAGGCCTCTTGTTTCTCTCGTCCCCTCTGGACTATGAGACGCAGCGTGTCCACCGTCTGACCGTCCGCGCGGTGGACCACGGCCTGCCCTCACTCTCCTCCACCCAGACTCTGACGGTGGAGGTGGGGGACGTGAACGACCAGTCGCCGGTCTTCAGTCAGAGCATCTACAATGCCAGCGTGGCGGAGAACAGAGACCCCGGAGAACCAGTGATCAGGGTCTCTGCTACTGATAAAGATTCAGGTAGAAATTATCAGCTTTTTATATCATGTTTGATGCAATAAAATAAGAGGGTAGAAAAAGGCTGAGAACCACAGACTTAGTTGATATGGGACATATTGCATGTCTGTCCATCCTGGCTGGAAAACTCATCTCTTTTCTGCAGGTTTCTCCCTTTTATGCAGCTTTTCTTTTCTGATCTGAGGGTCTAAAGATATAAGATGTCACATGTCGAACAAGTTGTAAAACCCTCTAAAATGAATGTGTGGCTCTGGGGCTATATCGATAAAAAATAACTTGAAAGACTGGGTTCAGCCTGAAATGGTCCTTCTGTAGAAGTGGAGATGGCAGTATGCCTCCAAAGCACCTAGATGGCAGCACTAGCATGTGTCAGCCTCAAACCATAGACTCAATATACATCAAACCACATAGTGACACATTAAAATAAAATTAAACTGAAGGACAAAGCATCTGAGCTCCTAAATAATAGTGTATGAAGATATGATTTGTTGTTTTTCCCCCTTTTCTGTGACATTTAAACCTGTTGTGATATTTAAAATATTTAATTAAATGGCAAAAAAAAAATTCTCCTCCAACAGTTTTCTGTGTATAACAGTATAGTATGACAGATCCTTTTCCTTGCTTTTAAAGTGTAGTAGCACATGACAAACTAGAGTTGAGCAGCAGCTCACCCCGCCGTGTTTTGGTTAACCGTCAGCGCTGCAGTGAATCAAGGCTATCGTCTGTTTTGTTTCACTCCATTAGCAGTTTAATTGAAACCAACCCCTGCCCCCTTTTTCCCTCCCGCGTTGCTCCATTTGTGTCTTTTTCTTTTTTTTTCACGTGCTTTACGTTCACTGTACATCCCAGCAAATCTCATTCATCTGACCCCCTAATCATATTCACAAATCTACACATCAGCCCTGTTTATTTTAACACGTTGCGCGCGGGGCCTCCTGAATCCCACTTCATCTTGTCGTGTTGACAGTACGAGTCCTTTTTAAATACGGGAGGTGAGGGGAGGGTGGCATGCGGCAGGAGGATCTGCACGGGAGGGGTCTCGATGTGAACTAACATTCTTGGGGGTGAGAATTGTCCAAGAACAGCAAGCACACAGCTCCTCTGGGAGATTTGAAAGGTCCTCTCTCATGATGATTTCCATAATCCAAGCCATCTGTGCCAATAGGCGCCGTGTTTTCATCTGTCTCCTCGAATCGGCTCGTCTGGCAGCTCAGCCGACTCTCCCACCAGTCTTATTTGATTATAATTTCTGCTGCTTTTCACCGCCGCTACCCCCCCACCAAAAAACAGTCCCCAAAGATGACCATTGTTTTGTGCCTGTGTTGGTTTCTGTATCCAGTTTCCATATGTTGGAGTCAGTCAGAGGAGATGTGCAATATCAATGAGTGTGACAGCTAACCTTTGTGTTACTCTGAGTGTCCTGGATTTCACTTTGTCGAGCAAATGTTCAGCTGTGTGTGAAGTGAAAAGCAGATGCAGCTTTAATATTCACAGGAAAGTTTTTGTGGTAAGATTTGACCACCACATAATATTTACAGTCTATTGGGACATGCTGATCTTTTTTCACTCTTTATTTCTTTCACTTTTTTCCCCTGAAACTCTCTTCTTACAAGTGTTGAATAATTTGCTGTTTATCTCATGAAATCAGTTTATTTGATGAATGTACACTGTGGTACTATGTGCTGAGTAAACATTTGTTCACCCACCTAGCTACTAAATTAAATATCAGTGTAAGTACAATCAAATCAGTTGATGAAATAAGCCGTAAAACCAGCAATTCACAAGTTCAAACCCTTTTTGCGCTCAGGGGGAAGCAGCTGAATTAGCCAAAAATTAAAGCAGCTGTCAGTAACAAGTGAGCAGAGTCACTTCAGCTAATTGTGTTTACAGAAGGAGTGAGACCAGTCACACACTTTGGATTTTAACGAAACTCTGTGTGTTTGTTCAGGAGACGGTTCAGGACGTCTCCTGTGAGTTTAATCAGAATTACTCAAAGGCATCTTGAGTTATGAGCAAATATGCGATTGTTGACACCCACTCGCACCAATCACTAGGGAACATAAGATTTAAGTTCAGCCTTTAGTTATTGCATCCATAGCAGGCCCGCTGAGTTTCATGTTTCTAGCTCATCCCAGCAATTTGAAAATAAATTAAGAATAAAAATAAATCTACACAAACACAGACGGGCTTGAATAAAAAATAGGCTGATAATGCACCTATTCCACCTAAAAACAAGGGAACAGATAAATATTAAACCTAATTATGTCAAAAATACAGTCTACATTTCTGCAAACACGCAAATGTCACATGTCATTCAGCAGTTTCACTCTTGTGGGCACAACAGAGCTTCTGACTCACTCTGTGGCTCTCTGTCGCTCTTGGCATCTGTAAATGATCACTCAACGCACAGACTGTTAAAAACAACAAAACAGGAAATGACCTTCAAACTAAAGTATGGATCAAGTTTTGTTTGAGGTGCTCACAAAATAAAAATGTGCAGACATGTTTCATAAAGGTTTCAACTGCAGCATCACTTGTGGTATAAGTATCAGTATCTTACATCGGATAAAGAGTAAACTTTATTGTGACACTAATGTTTCCCCGTTAAATTTTAACCGCTTAATAATATAAGAATGTGAAGTTCTACCTGAAATCCCTTCTCTGCTCCAACAGATTTCATTTCTTTGGTAGGAACTTGAGAGAGGACAGCTCGACTTTTCACTTGCACTCCTGAAAGTTTCTGCAGAAATCCTCTGAAACTGATCCTTCTGTCGAGCTTCACCACCTCAGTTTGTGTGTCATTTCTGGGCTACTTATTCCTGTTGATTTATGTGTGGAAGCCAGTAGAAGAACCGTGAGACCTGAAGGCAGCAGGGCCAGACTAGATAAAGGTTTTGCTCCCCCCCTGTCAGTTTTTAAAGGCAACACGTCAGAAAACAGCTTCTGGTTTCAATTTGGTATCAGATAAGGTCCGTCTGAACTGGAAGCAGACTCACATGAACTCGCCTGATGACGTGCTAAACTTGACCTTTGACTGACATTATGCTAAGAAAACAGATAGCGGTTCTGATGGAGAACATGAACATGAAGGCAACATTTTATCTTGTTTTAGGCATTAAAAAGCTAATCAATAAAAACTGATTTCCTACATTTCAGTTTTAAAATTCACAATCCCCGTGATGAGGATATCTGGAGACAAAACTTGAGTATGACATTGAAATTAAGGAAGATTACAACAGAGAACATACTTTATATTAAACACTTATCAGATATAATTTACAGGTAAGTTAGAATACTTTACTCCTGGCAGGTAAACAGAAGTTCATTTAAAGATTTCTTGTTTTGTGTGTTTTAAGATGAGTTCAGCATTAAGAGGGGTACTTTGATACAGTTACTAATTACCTGTTAGATAATGTAGTCAGTAGTGTAATCCAAGTATCACAATATTAAAGTAATGTGTTTTGATTACTTGCCTAATATAGTGTTTTAGGGCTGCAAATAATGATTATTGTCATTTGATCAATTGATCAGTTTTATCAGATTAATTTCTCAGTTAATAGATCAGTTATTTGATCCATGAAATGTCAGAAGATGGTTTTAAAAAAAAAAAAACGCTGATCAAAGCCCAAAAATGTTTTGTTTTGTCCCCAACACAAAAATATTCAGTGTCAAAATATTTAGTGTCACAGAGGCCTGAAGAAACCCAGAAAATATTCACATTTAAGACGCTGAAATCAAAGAAAATTGACTTTTTTTTTTATTAAAAAATGACTCAAACTAATCAAATCAAATTAATCAATTGTCAAAATAGATTTTGATTAATTTAATAGCCAATTACTAACTGATTAATCATTGCAGCTCTAAGTGTTTTATGTTTGTTGTTAATTTTATTAGTTTGTCCAGCTGTAAACTTTTTTGTTGTGTACAATTTATTGATTGATTGACTTAAAGACAAAAAATAGTGAAATTTCCACCCAGTGAATCATTTTTTTTAACTAAAGGCTGTGATAACGAATTGGCAGCTGTTTGTGCACTGTAGATGGTAGTATATCATTCTTTTTTAATCCTACTAATAATCCCCATTTTTACTAAATGTATCTGCAAACTGATTACATCTTTTTTTTAATCTGTAACTGTAATACAGTTGCCCTTATTTGTATCCTGTTACATGTAATCCATTACTCCCTAAGCCTTGTTGAGTTGTTTTTTTAATGAGTAGATTTTTGTTTTGGCTGTGAAGACAGAGAACCCTTTATCCTTCACAACAGAGTGTGTCTGTTATATAAATCTTTTGAACTGTATTTTTTAACAGTACTCCAGAGTTTGTAAAACACACATTAACCTGCCGTGTCCCTCCTCCAGAGGAGAACGCGGTGGTTTGGTACAGTCTGCTGCCCGGCCCCGGCTACGAGCTCTTCAGCATCAACCCTTACACCGGTCTGATCACCACCACCTCCTACCTGGACAGAGAGCAGCAGCAGCATTTCACCCTCAGAGGTACGACACACATTAACACTGTCACT
>JAJHUR010135926.1:1332-48200 GCA_027495735.1 Lutjanus campechanus | reverse complement strand
TTTTTTTTTTTTCATTCTTCAGATCTGTACAGCTATTAAATCGAAAAAGCCAAAAGATTGGCTCATTGTGATGCTTAGAGACTGAGATTACTGAGCAGAAACACAATAATACACTGTTAGATGAAATACTTATTATTAAAGGGGCTATTATAAAAACAATCTGTGGCCCTTTTGAGCCGTTTAGCTACCGTTGTATGAGTTGTATTTCATATTTAGTTGTACTAGCAACATGGTTTTATTATAGCATTGTCAGTCTGCCACTTTGATCCTGAATATGAATATGAGATATCCTGAATATCTCATCAACATTTTGATGATTTTTCATGAAGTTTGGTACAGATGTTCCCCAGAAGATGAATCCTAATGACTTTGTTGAATCCTGAAGTGTTTGCTCTCAAGTCCAGAGTCAAGTCCCAAGTCCCAAATCAAACCCCAAATCCTAAACTTAGTTTAGAGTCTAAATCAAAATATGCTCTTCACTAAAACAGAGTCCCAACTTACTGTTCTTTGTGCAACTTGAAATGCCAAATTAAGCTGGAAGTTGTTACCTCTCCATCTGTAATTTTCAACCCACAGCTTTTGCATACTGCAGTTCATTTGTTGTTTTGGTACACTAAAACAATGATCTTTGTCTTTTTTTAAACTGAAGTTCAGAAACATCACATTAGTTCTTCCTGTTTCTCTCCTGCAACTCGATTGGATGCTGTCGCATTGTTCAAATAAAGTGGGTCTGGGGAATTAAGTGTTGACTTGCTCAGAATGAATCACGTTGACTTGGGCTGATTCAGGAAATGGAGGAAAATTAACCGATTCATGGCACACTTTTGACTCTTAAGTTAACCTGACATGCCAGATGGTTTGTTACACAGAACCATCTGTGAGGTCGTTCTTAGAAGCTGTTTGGAAAAGGGCAGGTACTCTCAAAAAACTTATTAGATGAACCCTCTGTCTATCACGTCTAGCACGGGCTAACTTCAACCATTCACATCAAACCCCTTGCCAAAGCCAGTCGGGAGAAGAGCAAACACATCTTTTCCATCGAGAAAAGCCTTCAGTGCTGTTCTTTCCTCTTCTTTCAATGAAGAAATACTCTCTAGTTCTGATACAACTGATGCCATCACAGTATTTACACTAACCTCTTCAGGAGCCGCCATTGTTTGCTCGAAACGAGACTTCCATGGATGCTTCTCGCAATCGTCACCCCTAAAACCATGCCAGCTGCCAGTAGTCCCTCCCAGGGCACTGATTGGCTGCACCACTTTTGGTGTGGACATAAGCAGATAACTTGAAGCAATCTAGCAAATCCAGCTGCCTCACAAGGCAGAGCTGCCAACTTCCACGCATTGGCCGTGAGACTCACGCATTTGATTGGCTGAAGCCAATCAACTGCGTGAGTCTCACGGCCAATGCGTGAGAGTTGGCAGCTCTGCAAGGGAACTCTAAAGTTAGCAAATTAATGAATTAATGATTCAAGTCCAAGTCATGTGACCTGAGTCCACACCTCTGCCAAGTACCAAAACTAAAGACATTCCCATCAGCCTCAGTTGTTTTTATATTGGTGCTAATTAGCAAACATTAGCAGGCTAACATGCTAAGCTAAGGCAAACATTATAGCCTACCTGCTGCAAGTTAGCATTGTCATAGTGAGCATGTTGATGTTAGCGTTTAGCTCAAGATGCTAACAATGCTGGTGATTGTTAGTCATGTTGATTTATTCCCTTGTATTTCAGTGCAAGAAGTAAATAAGAACCACAGATCGGGGCAAAGTGGTTGAGGAGGTCGATGCATTCTTTGATCTCAATGTTCCTGGTTCAATTCCAGCTGGGAAATTTTATTACATGTCATACCCTCTTCCCTCTCTCTCTAAATAACTACTCCCTGTCTTCATCTCTATTGTAAGCGGTCGAATAAATGCAAAAGGCCAAAAAAAAACAACAACAACCCCAAAACACATGAGCAGAAACTGCTGTTTAAATCTGATGGTGTTTTTTTTTTTCAAGCAGGAAAAGGCCTTACATACTGATTCTCATACAAAATTAAATAAAAATAAGGCCAAGATTTTTTTTTTCTGTGAGCGCAAGTGTGAATTCCTTTTGATTCCTGTGTGCAGTCCAGGCTCGTGACAGCAGCACGCGGCCTCTGTCTGGTACGGCCACAGTGCTGTGCTCTGTGCTGGACGACAATGACAACCCTCCGGAGTTCATGCAGTCATCGTTCCAGATCAGCCTGCCAGAAAACCTCCCTCCTGGTGTTGTCCACACCGCTCAGGCCTCTGATCCGGACCACGGGGAGAACGGAACCATACACTACTCCATATCAGGTAAGGAACCAAGTTAGTGCTCTGTATATCAAGCTATATGGATCATAATTTTGTAGTTTTGGTTGCCATTTCTATCAGTAATAACTTTATACTCACCAGGTTAATTGCTTAGATTTGGAAGCTCATCGACATTGTGAAAACTAAGTCCAAAGGGAAAAGAAACTAAGCTATCGTAGAGGTTTATGACAAATCCAGAGGTTAAGCCAAACTAATTTGGAGAAGCAAATCGATGCAAATTATAAAATTAATACACAAACTCACCATTGTAAACTTAATTCCAGTTAACAGACCAATTTACTGCTTCAAATGTGAGCAATCATACTTGCCATAGTTGTGCATTCAGAACCAGAATTGGGCTTATTGCCAAGTAGATTTACACATATGAGGAATTTGCCTCAGTGATTTTGGTGCATAGCAATAAAAGTAGTAATAACTAGAAGAATATAAAGAAAGAGAGGGCAAGTACTGCAAGTCAACAAGCCTAAATAGAGAATAGAACATAGTCATAGAACTGTTGAGATCTCAGCAATACAGTGTTGCCATAGTAGACAGAAAATGATGTGACAATACACATCATTTCTATCTACAATAGCCATCAAACTATGTAATATAGCGTCTTGTGTTCATAATAGTAAGCATCTAAAAAGTTGTAGAAGTTTGTTTTAATCCAAATTCAAAAGTTCATGTACACTTTCCTGATATTGCATTTAAATTGGGCATGATTATGCTCAAATATTTATTACAAAAATGACTTCTAATCATTAAAAAAAAAAATCTACGTCAGTTGTCCCATCAAACATTTGCAACAGAACCTCTCTTTCTGCTCCTGCTTAGTCTGCCTCTTTAAGTCTGAGCCAATTCAGCAACAGGGAACATAAGACATTATTTCTCTCCAGAGTCCTTTGACAGAGACATTAATTTTACCTCAGAGAACATGGAAGTTGCACGTCGACTGCTGCTCTCAATCAGCAGCAAGTAAAGCTAGTTTGGCTCTGGATTAATGTGTAAAAACACACAAAATCGCGCAAACAAACTAACAGATCAAGGCAGCTGTAGTCCAGCAACTCCCATGTTCTGCGAGTTAAAATGACTGTTTTTGTCAAAGAAATCTGGAGGATTTGAAAAGAGCATAGATGGCAGTTTCAGTTCCTGGTTGGAAAAGGCTGCCTGATGCCACAGTAAAGTGGTGAAAATATTCTAAATACCTCTTCCTGACGCCCCTGTCCACAGCAGTTCATTGCTTAGCTTCTGTGTAGGTAGCCCTGTGAGAGATGCAATCAAAATGAGGTCTGTCACACCTCCACAGTCTTGAGAATGGTCAAAACAGCTAAATTAGCTGTTTTTTTAAAGTGGTTTTCTCACGTTTTTTGTGGACGATGGATTTTAACTACTTCCAGAAAAATTCCAGAGGCTTTAATTTCTATCCCTTGTCTTTAGATGAGGACTACAGAGGTCGCTTCACCATCAACAGCCACACAGGTGTTGTCAGCACCACTCAGGTCCTCGACCGTGAGGACAGGCAGAACTACACCCTCACCATACAGGCCCGGGATTACGGCCCCACCCCGCTCAGCTCCACCACCCAACTCCAGCTGCTGCTGCTGGACCAGAACGACAACATCCCCTCCTTCACCCGTAAGAGCTACCACGCCTCCGTCAGCGAGGGCCTACCTGCTGGAGCCGAGGTCCTGCATGTCAGCGCCTTTGATCCTGACGAGGGCTCCAACGGGGACGTGACCTACTCTCTGACGGAGGACAGCAGCCAGGGCGCCTTCTCAATAGATCCTCTGATGGGTGTGATCCGCACCACCAGGTCTCTGGACAGAGAGAGTCGGGCTCAGTACACCCTCCGAGCTGTGGCCACTGACGGCTGCACACAGGGACCACTGAGCTCTGTGGCATCGGTGACCATACAGGTAGAGGATGTGAACGACAACGTCCCGGTCTGTGACCAGAATCCCATCAACGCATGGGTCTCCATGAGGACTCTACCGAACCAGATCATTACCACGGTGACGGCAACAGACGGCGACCAGGGTGAGAACGGGACTATACAGTTTATGCTGTCGGATGAGGAGAATCTGTTTGACATCAACAGAGACACGGGAGAGATTTCACTGAGGAGACGAGTGAGAGCAGGTTTCTCCGGGAGGAAGCTGCAGGTGGTGGTTTCAGACCGAGGACGACCCGCTTTGACCTCCACCTGCCTGTTTTTCATCCACCTGAAGGGAGAACACGAAGGACTGCAGTTCACTAACAAAGTGTACAACGCTACTGTCAAGGAGAACAGTAGAGCTGGTACGTTTTAACACCTCTATTCCTTCTATTTTCACTGATACCAGTAAAGGGACAGTTCACCACAAAATCAAAAATATACATTTTCCTCTTACTTATAGTGTTATTGATTGTTTTGGTGTGACTTTCAGAGTTTTGGAGTTATCAGCTATAGAGATGTCTGTCCTCTCTCCAATATAATGGGACTAGACAGCACAGTGCCAAAAAAACCCAAACGCAACAGTAATGTCTCTGGTTACTCAAGATAATCCACAGACCTTGCTGTGAGCACTTTCATGTAGGAACTATTTTCTTTCTAATTACACATGCCAACCAAATCACTGCACAGAAGGAAACGTGCATCTACTCCTGGACCAGAGGCTTGTGTTTGTATTAACGTAGACTGTAAACAGTAATGGCCTCCTCCTCAGCTGAGATGTAACTTTGCGTTCCCTCTGCATGGTGAAATAGCTGGAGGGTGTAGTTTGGCTGGAACAAAATAGCTCCAAAATGAATTTGCTCTCAACAAGATCTGTGGTTTATCTTCAGTAACCAGGTCATGATTTCTGGAAAGAGACACTGCTGATGAGTTTTTCAAAAATTTATTTTTTAGGCATTTTTGCAAGTGTGTAGAAGTGGGTCGGGACGATGGGGACATGCCCCTACCAATATTTAGGCTCTAGGACTATTGAATTGTCCCTGGCAGTAATTTTGATTTCACTAACAAAGACCACGGCAATAAAGATATGCATTTGAACAATTTATTGGTTATTGAAGATGGAGGAGAGCTTGGATGATGAGGTAGGGGTCTGGAGGTCGAATGCAGGATGGAGGGAAGGAGGGAAGAGGTTAGAGTTTGAGGGATGGAGGGATGAGGGGGTGTGAAAACAGAGTCAAAGGTTAAGGAAACAGAGGTGTGCTTACTTGTGCGGAAAATTGAATCTGCCCAAGGTGTGGTCTTTGTTCCTGAATCTAGTTATAAAACTTAATTTAAAAGAATTAAATATTACCACTGTTGTCCGTCAGAGTTATTTTTGTTGTAACAAAGCAATCATTCTAATTACAGATGCAATACGATGCGTTTTTAAGTTTTGAAAGATTGCGTCCCCACTCTTATGCCTCGTAGTGATTTGGTCCTCTGCCTACTTATAACCACAGGTCTCTTTTAACGTCCAAAATATTTCATATATAGATTGGAATTAAGTGACTTCCAATAAATCTAGTCAGTTATTCAGATCATCAATGGGAAACTGAGAAATACACTCAAATCTATTATTTTGTGACAAGAGAACAGGCAGTCAACACAGACGGAGAAGAAGGTAGGGTGGTAGAGGACATATTTGTAGTTTGTAGTCTGGTCGTAGCGCCAGCTGGGACATGTTTATTGTCCTCACTCTTGGCGCTTTGAGTAAAACAGTCCAATCCAACATCTAGTTCCATTATGTTCAAACGAAGGCATTTCTACAGCTGATATCTGAAAAACTCAGCAACTCACACCAAAACAATCTAGATGGATAAATAGCACCACAGTTAAGAGGGAAAACATGCATTTTTTATTTTGGAGTGAACAGTCCATTTTAAAAACCTCATCAACCTTTTCACTTTCTCCTCCTAAAGGCACTTGGATTGCAAAAGTGGAGGCCAGTGACCCAACCAACAGCAGGCAAAGGATCACATACACCATCTTTAGTGGCAACGAGGATCGTATTTTCTCCATCAACCGTCACACGGGTAAGAAACATTATGAAATTTTACTAGCCCAAACATTGCTTTTGCTCCTTTGTCTTGCTGTCCATCCAGCGTTGATCTAGAGTTCACTGGTTATGATTAGCAGATGGCATTCCTGCCGAAACGTCACGCAGGCTTTCATCTTTGAAGTTATGCTAATAGCGCAAATTCCCATTCACTCATCCATTTTATTTTCCACAAAAGTATCCAGAAAATAACTTTTGATTTCCAGTACTCACCCATTGTTTATTTATGACCAATCAGAGCTTCTAAACCAACCGTTTTGGGCTCTTGTTATCTTCTGTGCCTCTCTTCAAAATGCCTTTTCAGCTTATCAGCTTCATCTGGTTGTTTATATACAAGTATTTCCTAAAGAATTATGATTGTTGCCTGTCTGATTTTATCATATTCCAACCCAAACTGTTTTTTTGGATTCATGTCTGCATGAAGTAATGAATTTGACACAGTTAGACTCAAACTCAGACTCAAATAAACAGTATTATATGGACATAGAACTGAATACTTTTTTAGGTTTACCACAAAAACTTGAACCTGAAAGAGCTTCTGTCAACACCTTTTTTTAAAAAGTGTAAAAGTTGTTTTTCTTTCCTTTACTTTGCTTTAATTTTTCCCCTGTTTGGTGAAAAAACAGCATTGCAAAGCCAAAGTGAAAAAGGATGATACCACAGATGAAAATGTATTAAAATTTTAATATTTTGGTTTGGATAATATGATTTTTATATGATATATTTTAAAAAGAGCAGAAGAGAGGAGCACCAGCACAGGAGTTAAACAATGAAGCGCTGTGGACAGTTAAAGTGTACTCTATATTTAAAATATTTTCCCCACTTAACTTTGCTGCAGTGAAAATATTCTATATATAGCGAATGATTAAACTGACATTAATTTCTTTAAAGTAGCAAAAATACATTTTGTTGTCGACCCTGTCCACAGCAGTACATTGTGTGGTTTCCTGCACCAGAACTCCTACTGCTTCTCCAAACTGGGGGCGTGCTGATCATCATCTACAGCAGCTAATACACAATCAATAAGCACCATAAAAACAACCCCACTTCAAATATTCCGAAATATACCTTTGTGGTGTACATTTTCCTCTCTTTCAGGTGAGATCCGCGTGCAGAAAGATAACTCTCTGGACTTTGAGGCGAGCCCTCAGATCCAGCTGGTGGTGCTGGCTGACAGCGGGCTGCAGACGGCTCACTGCAGGGTCTCCATCAGCCTGCTGGACATGAACGACAATGCACCAGTGTTTGAATACAGCAACTACAGAACTGCTGTCTGGGAGGGGCAAGCACACAACACTTACATTATGCAGGTACATATATGAATATTTAAACTCTCTATGACATGAGAAACACCAAGCAGGTATATTGTATCTTTTATTGTCTTAACATCTTATTAATAACGAGCAATGCCCATATTTCCTGCAGGTGTTTGCGTCTGATGCCGACAGCGGGATGAACGGGCAGATTGAGTACTCCATCGTGTCCGGTAACCCTAATGAAGCGTTCATCTTAGACTCTGTTCGTGGAATTCTGGCTACCAATGTCGTTCTGGACCGTGAGATCACCCCCTCATACAAGTACGGCGATCTCACATATTAAAAAGTGTCATGTAACCATTCTAGAATATCTTGACTATCATATTATGATAGTCAAGACTGGATTAGTAAATTTCTACTTATGAAATGCAGAGTCCCATTCCCTGACGTAGCGTAGCATCTACATCACCAACATCTGTGATTTTTCTGATGGAGGTTGTTTTTTTTCATCAGTTGCATAAAAAGCTGACACATGATACAGGCATGTTTTGTTGATATTCAAAGTTAAAATCAAACTATTCAACAAGGTAAAACAACAATTATTTTGTTAACATTCAACAAACACACATTTCATAAGTAGTTGCCATCAGCACAATGTCAAAATAATCATTGTTTTATCTTGGGACAACACTTCTTTATTAGTTTGTGTTTAACAAAGTGATTTGAGAGCAGTACATACAGTGCATGATCACAAGTGGTGGCAGCGTTATACAATATTTCACGAATCATTGACAGTTGCTAATTGCAGAAAAATATGTGAATCTTATAGCGATCTTACAGGCTTATGCATGGGTTATAAGCTTCCAATGTAATTAGTGAAATGTGTCAGTAGATGCATGAGAGTAAAGTGTCTCATGTGATAAATCTATGGAGGAGTATTATGGCAAAGCATTTGGGGGAAAAAAAATCAAAAATAAATTTGAAATGGCGGCGATAAAGACAAACTCTCAGCATTAGTGGATTAGGGTTAGTCAAGATATCATTTCAACTTTATTCTCAGCATTTTGACTGTATTCTCAAAATGCAAAATTTAAAAAAAAATCTTCCTCCTCATCTTTTTCTTGTGCCTGGCCCAATACTCTTCCAAATCATATCGTCTATCTTGAAAATTCAGTGAAACTGGCCCCTGATCCTGATCCTGATCCAGGAATTTCATCATGACTGTACACTGCCGATCTTTGCTTCATCAGAAAGTTGTCTGCCAGATTCCCTGACAAGGAAAAAAATAGATTAAAATCAAACTAGAATGGAATATCCTCGTCATTCAGCTGTCACAGCATAACTGTGGAGGACTCTGCAATTCTTGCAAAATGTAGTTCAGTGCAACAGTCAAAAATCTGCTCAAGTTAAAGTAGAATTACTGATTTTTAAAATGTACTCAAAACGTACAAATACCTAAAATATCTGCTCAATTCTGTTTTGTAGATTATTATAATTAGAAAATATCCAACTTACTGTGGCTAATACATCAATAGACTGCTATTGTGCAATTGGATTAAGTTTCATCATTTGTTTATTGTCTTCATATTACAGGCTGGTTCTGCAGGCCGTGGACAGGGGGAACCCTCCACTCAGCAGCACCGCCACCATCAGGGTCCAAGTGGTGGACGTCAATGATAACAGCCCTGCCATCCCCCCCATGGAGACTGTGGTTATAGCAGAGAGTAAGACCAGCCCCCTCTGCTGCTTTTCAGTGATTTAGAGTATAAACTGTGTCTATGTGTATTTGTGGACTTAATTTGATGCCTTCTGTTTTCCCGTAGATCTGCCAGCAGGTTACATGGTCACCCAGGTGACCGCGAACGATGTGGACCTGAGCTCAACCATCACCTACAGCTTCTCAGACAACAGCAGCACCAATTTTCCCTTCGCTATCGACCGATACACCGGTGTGATCACCCTGACTCGAGCCCTGGACTACGAGGAGCAGACGGAGTACACGCTGACAGTCTGGGCGTCTGATTCCCTCCACCAGACCACCGGAGAGGTCAAAGTTCAAGTGCTTGACATCAATGACAACGCTCCAGTCTTCTCCAAGGTCTCCTACCAGGTACAGATGACATATTTATTGATAAAAAGGGTAGAAAGCCTATATGCCAACTGGTCACAATCACCAAGCTATCAATAAAACAGTACATGTTGTTCCCAGCTACAAACTAATACTAACTGTGGCTTGCCTAATTCACAATTTAAGTTGTTTTTAATGTTGAATAACTTGCTTATTAATGCATGTTAAAGAGATTAATAAGGACAAATTGTGGTTTGCAGGTTGCAAAAATCCATGTGCCTGATTTACTCTCAGCATAATTTTCTCAGTATAATACTGTGCAGTTCGTCTGTATTATAGTTGTTTCATGAATCTTGATGGCTTGTGATGAAAGATGGTGAAATCATGACTCTTGATTGATGACTTACTAACAATAACAAGTCATTATAGTGGTACTCCAGTGATTTGGTCGGCTGCTTCCATAAAAGTGAGGAACTAAGTGTAATGGGGCCATTGTGGTTAAAACGTGGTGTAATATTCTGTGGAAGAAAAAAAAAAAACAAGATCAGTTGTACATTTGTAAGAAAAAAAGCTCAAATATACTCTGAGATTAAAATGGCAAATTTATGAGAAAAAACTTAAATTCATGAACATTTAAGTCACAAATTTTTGTGAATTTGTGAGTATTTATCTAGTAAATTTACAGATTTAATCTCCGACATTCTGATGCTTTTTCTTGGAATATTACCCCTCTCCCTCAACTTGTATTAAAAAAAATGATCAAAAGCAGCACAGGTTTAGGCTTTTGGTCCCTAATCTCCACTAACACTGGATCCTACATCTCCCATAATGGAAATTTTATCACAGTTCTTCAGTTCTTAAGTTTCAAACTCAATCCAAGATGACCCTGATAATGCTATTGGAGTTATTTCTTCCAAACTTAGAAAAACATAACTAACTAAGGTATAAAAAAAACCTGGAGTGCCCCTTTAATAAAAGGTCACGGAGTTGTAACTTTATAAGGATCTGTGCAGTTTTAAATATTAGTAAATCATTGATAAAGGGTTCTTACACTTCAGTAATCCATCAGTGATCCACTTTTTAAATGTTTTTAACAGTTTATGAGTTGGTTTTGATCATTGACTGTGTATAGAGATGGACAACATGACAGCTCCCAAAAACTGAAGCCAAAACATCTCAGTCCCCCCTCGTTGGCTGGCTGCAGCACAGGACATAAACCCCGCCCCCTCCCTGTTATCAGATGGGAAATGAGCCAAACAAAAAAGTCAAAGTATGCGTCAAATAAATTTTTCCCAAAGAAGGTTTCTGTCATTTTAGGAAGTTCTTATCATGGTGATGTTTGTTCAAGTGTTCATTTTTTCCTGATAAGTCTGGTTTTATTTGGTTATTTGATGCTACAAAAAGGTGGCTTCACATCATGATTGACAGCTGAGCCCTGCTCCCGATTGAATTAGACAGGTGCATAGTCAAGATCTCGATACCGCAGCCCCAAGGCTGATCACTACTTTATAGACTGCTCCAAGCTCCCAGACTCCAAGCCATAACCAGTGCAAGATGGCAGCATATTAAGACTATTTTGCATTAACCTTTGCACAGTGGGAAGTGAAGACACGTCATCCATCTTTATTTACAGTCAATGGTTTTGATCCAGATACTCTGGTGCTCTGTTCCCCAGTTTAAAGGGATAGTTCACCCAAAAATAAAATAAAAAATTCAGTCATTATCTACTCACCCTCATGCCGATTGAAGGTCGGGTTTATTTTGTCAGTCTGCAAAACACTGCTGGAATTTCACAGGAAAACGGTATTGCAAACAGTATCCCAAACAGTGGAAGTGAATGATGACCAGTTTTCAAAATGGAAAAAGCAACTGGATAAAAAACATAAAATGTTTCCATACTACTTGTCTGGCATAATGCAAGTCTCCTAAAGTGTCAGAGTCCATTTCAGGGGTCCAACTGATAAAGTTAAGTACTCTAAATGATAATTTCTGCTGGAGAAGGAGATTTTCAAAACTGGCTACCCAGAAGTTGTTCTTACATATGATGAGTTATAAAGCATCGATAAGTGTTTATTAACCAGTAATGAAGCCTGTGTTATAACTGTAGTACTGTTGTATCTGACTGGATGTGGAGTTTTCATCATAAACTAGGTGCAGATGTGACTCGTTATTTGTTCTCTCTTCAAGGTGGAGCTGTCTGAGTTGGTTTCAGCAGACACATTAGTTTTGTCGGTTTCCGCCACTGACAGAGACTCTGAACTCAACGGCAAGATCACCTACAGACTGCTTTCATCTCCTCTACAAGGTTTCTACATCCAGCCAGACAATGGTAAGAACAGCTTCACCGATGGAAAAGACATCCTGCAGTGCGCTGATGTAAATGTCTCATTGAACCCTCACTGTGTGTATATACGGCATACTGTATATGTAGAGAGAGAGAGAGAGAGAGAGAGAGAGAAAGGAGAGGTTCAGAAGTCACCAGACGGGTAAAACAATGATCCAAAATGTATTGTAGTTCGTCTGTGAAAGACATTAACTCGAGCTTTACAAGTTTCATGAGTTATTGCTGTCTGGTGGTCTGATTTTCATATTTATCCCTTTTATTCCCTCCATTAAAACCAGTTTTTCTGGCGTAGTTAAAGGGGCACACGCCAAGAGAAAGCCTTTCCCTGGTTATGAGCATCTCAGAGTACAGCATCAGAGGTTATACTGAGAGCTGTCGCTCTGCCAGTGGCAGTATGCTTCTCCAGTGTTTATATTTTTGTAGGTTTGGATGTGTGAGTGAACTTCTCAGACGGGGGGGGGGGCAGCAGAGAAGGCAATTAGAAGTGATTGAGATAAAGTGCTGCAGAGGAGCCATGCCTATCCTATTATCTCAATTTTAAAAATCCCTAAACCCAAGAAAGAAGATAAATCCTCCAGGGCTGAAAGGAAACCACCACTCCTCAGTTCTGGCTAGTCTTTTCCACTCAAGTGTGATTTATGGGCTTCTATCATGTTTGAACTCCAGAATTTAATATCAGAGAAATATATTTGCCCTGTTTTTTGCGGTGAGGAGCACTAATGGAAAGTGAAATTTGCATCAAGCTCTCAAAAAAGAATCCAAAAATGTAATATGGTGCTTTTTGTGGTGACGTGCCTCTCAATTTTTCCATTTTGCCTATTTGTTGCACAAACAATGAATGGTGCTACTTTAGAGCAGAGCCCCAGAATTAATGGTCACCCTGTAGAAAAGTTTAAGTAGCAGTTAAGTGGAATAATAAATTGGATGGACAAACACATAATTGTCATCCAAGAAGAAAACTTGCTCTTAACAGTCTGCATATTGAATTCATTACAGAATGGTCACACAGGAAATAATGTTGCATTGTGGTGGTAATGACAGGGACAATTTTGATTTAACTCTCGGTAAATTGTCATACAAGCAGACATGTTTTATAGTTCTTATTCTGAAGAGAAACAAATCCAGGAACAATCCATGTATTTGTTAAACCATCTGTTTAATCAATTGACGGGGGTTTTATAGTTTTATATCGGTGAAGCCAGATGTCAGGTCGCTTTAAGTTTCTCTACCTTATAAGCAGTTTCACTGTAAGATGAAATCAACTTTTGCTTGAACGAGTGCTTTGTGTCTGACTGACTGACAGTGTGATTTTTGAGTGGTAATTGTTGTTGTTTTTTTGTTGTTGTTGTTTCTGAATGCTCCTTGTACTTACTGATCTTTTATGTTAGATCTATAGGTTTCCTCCATACTTTTAGCAAAATAAATGCTTAGAAAGTTGGTTCATTGTTAAGTTTCGAGGTCTTGCCAGGTCTCACAAACATCCCCCACGCTAACTCCAACAACTATAGCTGATGTCCACAGTCAACTTGTAAAGTAACATCAGCGTTTGGTACACATCAATTGCAATTTTAGCTCCTTGCCTTGGTTTAGCCAGTTAGCCTTCGTTTTGACAAATTAGCACCAGGTAATGCCTTTATGATAATGTATTGAACAGAATACTCACTTTAATATTTGTGTGCACCCCACAACTGTTTGGTGTTTGGTTGGGGCTCTGTATAATTTCCCCTCTAGCCGATTTCAGTCTGTACAGCTATGTCTAGTCAAGCAACCTCATGTCAGGCTGTAATTAGCCTACAGTGTTACAATGCTGCTGCTGTATGGAGGAGACATTTTCAGTTTATAATTGTCCATCATCGGACCAAGTATTGATAACACGCATAGACAGTGGGGGCGGTGGGATAGTAATGTAATCATGTATCCTTGAACATCTGTAACACCAGTAACACCTACTACCTCGACAACCCTGGAGTGGTGTTACTGACCACCTTGCAAATCTAAATCCAATAGTCACTTTCCTTTTAAGCTTTGTTTTAATTTCTACCAACTTCTGAGAAAAAAAAATACCTGACTCATTAGCTTGCTAGATAAAGTTAGCTAGTTGCTAACTTTGTCTGTCTGTTGTTTGGTGCTGGACAGGTAGTGTGCAGTGCTTCGGAAAACAACAATTAAAAAGCAACTAAAAGCAGCTAAAGGGCTCCATATACAGTGACTGAGGGGAGTTTGGTGATAATTGACCTAAGTCCCACCCCTTTTGCTCTATGCTCCAATAACAGTTGAGCAAGCTTGGTACCTGGCAGAACCTGAGGCGACTTTCTTCTTTCCTGAGATATGCTGTTGTATATGCTGTACTTTGATATATTATGTGCCTTGTCTATGTTGACAGTGGTTTCTGAGGGACCCGTAAAAGCAACATATATGGACACATCTTAAGTTAGCTAATGTTAGCAAAATGCTAGCTAGCTAGCTAGTTAACTAACATTTTGCTAACATTAGCTATCAGATATAACTAGCAACATCTTTTAACAATCTTCAGAATATTTTTTTAAACATAGATGAGCCTAGTACATAGCATATCTAAGTACAGAGAAAGGACCAGAGAATCTTGACGAGGCTACAGCGAAAAGGGGCGGGATTTAGGATGGGTCAGTTGTCCATTGGTTTGTAAATATATGTGCCACTTTCTTCACATTGCACATTGTCATTGGCTCCATTGTCAATATAAAAAATATTGATTAACGCTGCTTTTAAATAAACCAAGTCACTCATGAACGTGTTTTGTCTTGTAGGGTCTGTTTTCACCAATAAGCCGTTGAAGGCCATCACAAACAGCAACCTGATCCATCTTCTGGTTGAGGCCAAAGACGAAGGCGATCCTGTGCTGTCTGCTGTCACCTCCATAGATGTGCTGATTCTGGACACCAACGACCATGCCCCTTTGTTCCACCAGGACATCTACACGCTCACCGTCCCAGAGGACACGCCCACAGACATCACCTTACTCACACTGTCTGCGGAGGACCAAGACTGGAGCCCTGAAAACACCCATTTGGACTATGCCATCATCAAGGGAAATGAGGAGAAGCGATTCTGTCTGGAAGTGAAAATGGTTCAGGTTGAGAATCAGATGAGAAATGTAGGAAAACTTGTTCTGTGTAACCCTTTAGACCGCGAGACCACGGAGAGCTATGCACTAACAGTGAGTGTGTCCGATCGAGGGATGCCTCCACTCAACAGCTCTGCTGTCGTCATGGTGACCGTGACAGACTGCAATGACAATGCCCCCGTCTTTTCCAGCACAGAATACCATGCACAGGTGAGTGAAAACAGCCATGTAGGTACCAAGCTGGTCCAGGTCACTGCTCACGATCCTGACCTAGGAACCAACAGCCTGCTTCGGTATGACATTATCTCGGGGAACAGCAAAGGTCACCTCAAGCTTGACCCTCAGTCTGGCCTTCTAGTGGTCAACCACTCGCTTGACTATGAGGAAGACTCAAAATACACCCTCACCATCCGAGCATCTGATGGCGGTGAATCAGCTGAGGAGCGTAAAGTGGCTTTTACTGTGGTCTTCATTGCAGTGTTGGATGAAAATGACAACACTCCATACTTCATGTTCCCGACTGTTAACTGTTCTGTGCTGGAGAACCTCCCAGCATTCACCCACACCTGTTCCGTCCATGCTGTTGACAATGATTTAGGCCCCTACGGCCAGCTCACCTACTCCATTTTGTCCTCCTGCTTCATGGACTACGGCAGTGGCAACCCTGAGAAGAAGGAGGCTTTTGCCATCGACCCCCTAACAGGCGACATTCACACCAGACAGACCTTCGATTATGAACGCGAGAGTGAGTACTGCTTCGTAGTGGAGGCCAGGGACAAGGGCGACAAAGCAGCTACTGTGAGAGTGCAGGTGACCATCAAGGGAGTAGACGAGTTCAGTCCCATCTTCACCCAAAAGCAGTACTATTTCACGCTGCCAGAAAACGCTAAACCTGGACAGACAGTCGGTTATGTGATGGCGATGGACCATGATGGAGGCGTTGACGGACTGGTGGAGTATTCCCTTTTGAATCCATCGCTGTTTTTTGCAGTAAACAAAACAATTGGTACCATTTATGTGTCAGATCCCGTATATCGCAGAAGAGGAAGCTATCCCAGTGAGGACATGGTGAAGCTGGTGGTGTCTGCAGGTAGTCCCAGATTGGACTCCAGGACCACCAACTGCCTGGTTTTCATTAACATCTCCAGCTCAGCAGAAGCACTGACTGGGGTGCCTCTTGATGCGCACATGCTCAGTTTGAGTGTCTCACTAATCATGTTCCTTCTTGTTCTTCTCATTTTTGTCGGCTTGGTTCTCAAGTACAAGCTCAAGGAAGCGGCAATCAAAAAGGCTGCAGCCATTGCTGCAAACTTGAATCACGGCACAGGCTCGTTCAGGAGATCCAATGGCCAAATGCAAAGCTGCATTTCTCTGCAGGAGATGAGACGGCCCGGCATCTTGGTGACCAAGAGGGACACGTTGAACCCGTACAATCAGTCAGACTCAAGCGGCCGTGGTTCAGCAGAAGGTGAGACCGCTGAGGACCAGGAGATCAAGTGGATTAATGAGTACCCCTGCCGTAAAAAAGATGAACCTGTGCAAAACAACCAGGTCATGGAGATCCCACAGTCTGCTTTACCTGGGGACAATGTCTCGTGCCACTCTATCGATGTAGGGCCAGAGCACATTGTATCTGTCAATAAATCTTTAGTCTCTGGGATGCCCAGCACAGAAAGCCTCCACCACTTCAAAGAAGAGGGAGGAGGTGAGGGACTACTTCCTGCCATACTTAGGGTGAGGGATTTGGAGGAGAGCATGAGGACAAATGGGTACGCCCCTCTCTCGGAAGCCCACATCTCTGCAGATTCTCTGTCGTCACTGGTGTGTTTTGAGGAGCAGCTGCAGGGCAGCTATAGCTGGGACTACATTTTGGACTGGGAGCCACGCTTCCAGACTCTGGCCTCCGTTTTCACAGATATCGGGATGCTCCCTGACGAGGAGCTTCAAGGTGGCCGTGAGGACTTAGCAGCAGAGGCAAGCTGTCTCATGTACCCACCGCCTCTTATAACGGGAGTGGCTCAGCCCGGCATTAGAACTGTACCTCCACGAAAGCCGGGACGTGTGCCAAGCCTGAGCAGGAAGCCCTCTTCCCGCAAATATGCATATTCCCCCTTAGCGAGGAACACAGGACTTACCCCGTCAGCCATGACACCCAGTTTCTCCCCATCGCTGTCTTCTCTCACCATAAGGACCCCCAGTGCCTCACCAGTTGTCTCTGAGACTGGGGTAGGGGGTATCAAACTTGACTCAGGGCCCCTCACTGCAAGCCTGTTGGAGTCAGAAATCCAGGTGTAGACATGAACTTTTTAAGTTTATCTGTGACATTTATTTCCATCTTCCATTCACCATCTGAAGGTATTTCTCTTAGTATTTTAAGGGACTTTAAAGCCCTTCTCCAGCCATTGTGACGTTTTTAGGTTCATGCTCTTTCTGAACAGAATGGAGGAGTGGTTATGGTGACCAAGTGTCCCACTTTAGGTGAGCCTGCCAAGCATTTTTATCCCTTGTCCAGCATCCCACATATTGAAATGATCTCCCAAGGTGTGGTTAAAAGACACATGTCAACCAAATTGGTCAACATCATCCGCATGGAGAGCGATAGCATGGATATTAGCATGGTTAGCAACAGCGGCGACTCTAACATAACTTATAAGGGCCTCCTTCACCTGAAAACAAGGACCCCAGCAAGACAGGGGTCTGGGAACAGCGAGAGGTACCCCACCTGGAGAGAGTGTTTCTCTCTCTCTCTCACCCTGGCACCTGGTGTCCACCCCACTCCAGCCTCCTTGTTTACCAAGCGCCTACTCTTCCCCAGCTTCCTCCATATGTCGGCAAATAAGCTGTTTATGCCCCGCTGGTTTAGCTGTTAGCTGCTGTGCTGGATGCTCCGCTGCTAACAAGCTACATCTCCAGCAAACTTGCTAATGCCAGTTATCACTTGGCAATAACCCCATCTCGGTCAGCTCTGAATCTTGAGTCAAGTTACATTTTATTTATATGACGTTTGGGCAAAATCACAAAACCCAGTTTGCTTTAGGGCGCTTTCCTCTCTGGTAAATGTGATGTTGGAGGACAACGAATACTAAAGTCATCGATACGTCATAGTTCCATTTTAGTCACGGCTTTAATTTTTTTAACACTTGAGCACAAAATTAATTATTTGTAAAAAAATATATATATATTTGGTCAACAGTGTTGTTGATCAACATTGTCAGGAAATGACTAAAAAAAAGAGACATAATAAAAATGCCAAAATAATACTGGAGTAGGGCTTTATGGGGCACTGCACAGTTTAGTTTTGATAACGTTCTGATATATTTATAACATACATTTCAAACATTTTCAGGAATAGAACGATAAAGTTCTGGACTTACTTCCATTGTTTCCATTTCAATGGCCTTAGAGTCATGAGTTTTGTCTCAAAGGGACAATACCAGCTCAGTTTTCATTTGAACATAATGTCATTTAATTACTTAGATTGCGGTTGATTTTGTAACTGGCTTCTGTAATAAAAACTAATATCAGGAACAGCCTGGACTCAGTCTTGCATTATAGTCTTATAATGCAGCACTTTGAATAAGAGCAGATGTTCGAGTCAGCAATTAATTATTGAATGTTTTATTGTAAACATGTTTATATGTGCAGAAAATGAAACACTTTCTTATTGCCGTTGGTTGCAGCTTCTAAATGGAAACTTTTCAAGGTTGGTTTAACTTTAATAACCAAAGAAAGGCAACATTGTTCTGTGGTTAAGTCCGTCTTCCTGGAATCATAAAAAACAGTGTTTTGAATACAGACCCATTTTGCCTCCCTCGTCTTTAATATGTTCTGCCAATAAAATGCCAATAAAACCCCATGACGAACATAATTTATTTTTATCCATCAATCTAGGACAGTTCTTAATATCAATATTATATTGTTCAGTCTTTGAAAGCTAGATAAAGGCCAGGGCTTATGTAGACATCATCCAAAATGTAAAAAAAAAAAAAAAAAAAAAAGAGGGATTCTCCACTGACACTAATTTTGTGCAGATTCAAGAAATTGTATTTTATTGTCCTGCTGCCGCTGATCAGCATGGTGGCAGATTTTTATAAACCAATTCCAGGTTCTTCTTCTTTTTTTTTCTCATGAATATAAATGATCTGTTCTCGTCATGACTGTGTTTGTGTGCTGACTGTAGACTATGGACACCTTGTTAATAAACAGCACTTTATGTACAATTTCCAGATAATTGTATGAGTTTAAATATTGATAAATTTGCAAACAAATTTGCAATAAAGAAACTTTGTTCTGTATTTTCTTTGATATTGTGCTGATTGTGATTTTAGTGCTCATGTTATAGTTAATGACAGGGTTTCTTTCGGTAAATGGAATAAGTAAAAGGCAACAATAATGAAGACAGTACTCTTAAAGGGATAGTTGAAAATATTTAATGTGGGGTTGTATGACGTACTTATCCATAGTTAGTTTATGACCTACAGTGGACGGCCGTCGACACACCTACAGTTTGGGAAAAGCAGCAGGAGTTCCGGTGTAGGAAGCTAAGCAATGAACTGTCGTGGACAGGGTCAGCAGCAAAATGTATTTTAGCCACCTAAAAAAATCATTATTTTAAGTGTACACTGTATTGAGAATATTTTCAATGCTTTACCTTGCTGTCAGACAGTCTTATCCAATGAGAAACTGATGTTATATAAGCAGCAAAAATATTTTAAATGTAGTGTACACTTAACTAATATTACATTTTTTAGGTGGTTAAAACAATTAGTGCCTCATACTTTCTTTAAAAAATCTGAACTATCCCTTTAACATCGAAACAATAATCAACGGAAAGGAAAATGACTAAGATGCATTTTTGCCACACACAGATAAGACTTTCCTGCTTTGCTTCCCATGAAATACTGGAATTGAAATGCCTCCCTACTTTGTTTCAATAGACATTTTTTCCGGAATCGATTTTTCACATGGCCACCCTCTGCATTTTCCTGTGGGTTTTTTTTCTCAGCAGCAATCCAAACTGAAACAAGGGTCTCAATCAATTCATGCTGCATCGCAGATTTTAAAACAAGATGGGAATGCCACGGTTAAAAGCATGATCTTAACCTCTTGAACTTTGATGTTTTTCTCCAAAATCTTCCCAAGTAGCTTCAAACTTCTGTGAAAGAGAACAACACTGTCACACATAAAGTTTTCTTTAAGTGTTTATTTCACATTGTGCTTGAGTGAAATATGTATTTGTACTCATATTCATTTTAATTAATTTGGTACTTTATTATATATTCTCCTGCATCTATAACTTTGGAGCTTATTTTAACATAAAGTGTGCTGTTCTGTCCACCACTTTCACCCAGTAATTGTGCATTTTTAACTTATTATTTAAAAAAGCTAAGGTGCGACATCTAATCTAATCTGAACATCTAAGAATTTTGCTTCTCTAAGAAAAGTCAAGAAATACAAAGTGATTCAACATGGCTCCACTTGGTCTGCTGTTAATCCAAATGCGCTGCCCTCAGGGAACATATGAGCTGAGGAAGCTGAGGAGCTAAAGTCTTTATCAGATAGTTTCATGAAAGATAATAAACAGTCGGGCCCCGGACCGAACCAGCCGAGTGTGTCCTGCTTGTAGTCACTGATAGGTGCGTAATTATTTATTGACTCAGTTCAGTCTCTCCTCTGCACCTCGGTGGGTTTTGACAAGCTCTGCGCTCCTCTCTATTTGTGATTTCAGCGGGTCCTTGGCCTCGGGATCACGGTGATGGAAGAGATCTCTCGCCATATCAGGTGATCTGGCCAAACAAGCTCCTGTGTCTCAGCAGTTCAGCAGTCCCCACGACTGGAGTAAAGAGCTGCTCAGTGGATCTTTATCGAATACGGCCTGTCAGTCAGTCAGGCAACTCAATTTGCTGAGAGGTCAGGAAGTCTCAAGTACAATAAGATTCCTTGGCTCTGAGACGTTTTTGGATTGGCCGAAACACTTTTTATGTGCAATATACACTTGATATTATTCACAGTTTAATAAGGCAGACATGTGGAAACTGACTGTAATCCCCAGCATGCTCGGATTAACCTGGAAGGGAGCTGTTGGGCAAAAATGAGCTGCTGTGTCCCCGTTAACCCCTGATCCTCCCACTGTATGTGGACTGTGTTTGGTCTGCTGGAATACTAACACATTTGATGCTTGATAACCTTTTTTAAACACAAATTAGTGAATGAAAGAATATGTAACCTGTAGGCTACAATTCAATCCTGGTATACTGTGATAATCAGAGTGAATTGTTTTGTTTTAACTTCATTTTTCAGTGTGACAATCAGTGGGGTTTACATGAATTTAAGGGGCCAGTGTGTAGGATTTAATGGCATCTAGTGGTGAATGACAATTTAGCTCCGTCCAGGGCTTTGCACCACCCAATGCATCTGTGTTTGGTTTTAAGAAATACAAACCTGCCAAAGCTTTTTTTTTTTTAGGTCTGGTTATGCGACACTTGCAGACTGACAACACCTTGTCTCACTCTCTCCATTCAAGCTTGTGGTAGAACCTACGGTGGCCATGAAACTCACAAAAAGCACAAAAGGCTGTTTCTGGAGCCAGTGTTTGGTTTGTCCATTCTGGGCTACTGTGGAAACATGGTGGTTCAACATGGCGGCCTCCATGGAAGAGGATGTGCACCCTCTGTGGATAGAAACGGCTCATTCAAAGGTAACGACAACACAGCAATTCTTATTTTCAAGTGATTTTACGATAATGCAAACATAATTCATCTTAAATCTTACACACTGGACCTTTAAGTGCATGCAAACACTCTTATTGTGTTAATGTTAGCCATTTTCTATTTGGCAGGGGACAATTTTGCACTTAACACTCAGCAGTGACTGACATAAAATTAATTTGAAGTTGTTCCGTAAATTGACTCACACAAACCTGCATAGCCGTGTCATCCTACATATTTTAATTAATGACTATCAGAGATGTGTGCTGAAATGGTTTGTAACCAGGCTGACATAGGGCCTAAAGATTGAGCAGGACTGATCAAAGTCAAGTGCTAAAAGTACAGGTCTGACTGCTTCCAAGACGCTTTGAGAACACATTGAGATCCGATGGCTTAGAGCTCATTCATGGTGGTCTGGGCCGCATATGGCCACATTCTTCTGGCAGTGTGTTGGCAAATATGTCCTGGGCCACACTGAAGGACTGCCTACTCAACTGACGACATATGTGTCCAGTACACATGCAAACAGCTGTATGATTTCATTTTGGTTCACTATAATACAAATTACGTGTTTTGGTTCTCTTACCTGCCAACATAAGCAGCAGATGTTTGTGACCACACATTGTGTTTCAACCGATTTCACCATTGAACAAGGAACCACAATATCCCCAGACTCCCTTCAAAAACTGCACAATTTCTAGCGTTGTTAAGTGAGAAGAAACTTAATTACTTTTGCACAACCATTTGTGTTTTCTTGTTAATGCGGCATTAAATGCAATACATAAGGTCGTTTCTTTCCTTATAATAAAGTTTCAGTTTGTTGCATTGCTGTACTTCATGTCTACAGCGTATTTAGGCCAACATTTACCAGCTAAGTGATGATGTCAACATTTAGGCTAATTTTAAGAAAGAAGACAACATTTTATTGATATTAAAAATGTCAAATTTTTACAAAACAGTAACCAATATGGGCTGCTTCTTTGTCAACCGAGAAAGTCCCCAGACTCCCTTAAAAAATTATGCAATTTTGTGAATTGTTGAGTTGAGAGAAACTTTATAAACTTTTTGAAATGCCGTATATGACAAAATTTTAATTATTTGGGCCTTGTTGTAAATTCAACAAATGTTATGTGTCAAGATGTTTCTTTTTTGTGTGTAAAAAACACACAAAACATTTCCATTTGTCCCAGCTTGTTGGTTATAGCCTACTGATGAGCTGTTAAAAACAACACATTCGGTCATTGCAAATGGAAATTATGTACCTCTGTGTTTAACTGCATAAAGAGCAAGGAAGATCCGATCAGTAACGCAGGGGCTTTTGGAGCTCATGAGCTTTTGGGAGCCTATGGGGGTCATGGACCCCAGGGCAGTCGCCCACTTTTCACAGGTGGTACTCAAGCCTTCGTCCTAAGCATATTAGTGTCACGTGAGCAAACAATACAGCACTGTTAAAGAGGCGACGTCAAATGAGGGCTAATAAAGATCTCTAAGCTCAACAGTCATCTGTATTAGATCATCACTTGTCAAATCTGGTCAAGGGTGAGCTCACAAGGTTCCCCCTGAGCCGTGTTTTTCGGCAGAACAAGAAGAGAAGATTAGGATCTGATAGTCTTATCTGATAGCCACTTGGAAAACGAGGCATTGTTGCAAATAAAACACAGCTGTGTTCTCATCCTGGCTTGGATTTTATATTTATCTCTATTTGCATTCTATTGAGATAAGTTCTGGTCTCTAAACATGTTCTGCATTGTGGTCTCTGGCTTGTTTCTCAGGGGACTTGAGGCTGTATGATGCACTGAAGGAATTTAGGTTACACTCACTTGGCGGTGAAGCGGTTGTGGAGCGGGAAAGTGCAGTCGGGGTGACAGCTGATTTTATAATAAATTGTTTTGACACTGTTTTCATATCCAGTGTTAACGGTTTTTGATGGATTGCTACATTTTGCTCTTGGTTATAAATGTGGTTTGATGGACTAGAAAATGATATACAGAATGTGGTGGACGTATTTTTTGTGTATACTGTGTGTTACCTCACATATACACATATTTTAACAGTGACAAATGTAAAATCAAATTAACTGTAATTGCAGCAGGCTGATCCTTGTTTGGTATGTTTGATGCCAGAGGTACAGTGTGATGTTAGACTTTTACCTCATTTACAGTAAAGGGGGGGAAAAAACCCTTGTGTATGTAATGCAGTTTGTAGCATAAGATTTTCATTACAGATTCCACCTGTTGTCAGTAAAGCCACAACCAGAGCATCTAGAAACTCTTCTGATGTTCTCTAACATGAAAGATGGTACAGATTATAGACTGAACTTAGACTGGAAAATGAAAACAGCAGAAGCGGCTCATTCCACTGTGAGCACCCAGCTTTCTGTCTTCAAAAGACTTATTTTTCTCAATTATTTCTCAATTTTTTAATGCACATATAAACTATTCAACTGCTGAATGATGACTTTGCCTCCAATAGAAAGCCTCAACATTTTTTTCTAAACAGGACAATCTGTTTTTATCTGCTTTCTTGTGTTTAACTTTGATAATGCAGCGCAGGCCTGAAAAGGTATTGAACCACAATATGTTTTTGGTACCAGCCAAGACGTATCTGTAGCATCGAGCATCAAACACTGAGGCCAAAAGCTAACATCAGATGTCTTGGCAGATTCACAATCTTAAACTTTTTGTTTGATCAGATAGTTCCTGATCTCAATAAAAATAAAAACATACAATAAAGATGACTATATTTTATTGCACGAAGTCCTTTTTGCCAGCCCAGCATCTTTATATATGTTATACTTTTAAATAGCATGTGGTGCATGTGCCAAACTTAATTTTTCTCATGCAGGTGATAGACCAATCCTTCCCATTTACTCCTGAGCAGATGTGTTTAAAAAACATGCATAAAAAATGACATGAAGAACAAGAAAGTCCACATACAGAGGAAGTGGAATATAAACAGGTTAAACACACACAAGACTTTTACCAAGGAAGTTGGGATTTGTGTCCCGTGTGAAACAAAAGCTAACCTAAACAAATGTAGTGTAGCCCAGCATATTTATTTAAACCAAAACCATCTTTTCCTGAATATAACCAAGGAGTTGTGTTGCTTAAACCTATCCAAACCTCATTTCATATCATTAACCATGTGTTTATTGTGTTACCATGACGACAAAGGGCACCTGACTATTAATGACAATGAAGGGTTAATGAGTTAAATCCTAATATCGGCAAGCTAACATTCTCACAATGACAATGCTAACATGCTAACAGTTTAGCAGGTATAATCTTCATCAGTTTAGTTTAGCATGTTGGCATGATACCACTTGCTGATTAACACAAAGTACAGTTGAGGCAGATGAATGGCAGGGAATGTCATTAGTTTTGCAGGTATTTGGTCATGAGAATATTTGACAAACTACACAAAAAGTTAAAGGAATACAGTATATTCTACTGATTTAATATTTGCTCTTCTGTATTGTCAGACTTACTCTTAATTTTTTTATCCTTCACTTTCTTCTTTGTCAAAACGTGGTGCCTACATTACCCACAATGCAACACGATATTGGATTGTTGGTTGGATATTCAGGTCTACTAGTAGCTTATGTAGCCACCAGTTGCTCACTTCAGACGTCTGGTAAACTCACGTCTCTCTAACTCCATGGCCCCAGATTTTTTTTTTTTCAAACTTGCAATCTTTAAGGGTATCTGTGTTTTGATATTTGTGATTATAAAATACACTTTTTTAGTGCTAAATTTGACTAACTTTGACACAGCTGATAAGAATTAATTGCTGGAAACAAACCACATAACCATTTTTAGTGATTAAATCCAATGCAAATGAGATAATCCACTTTTTTATTTATAAATCTGATCGAGACTGATGCAGTTTAATTTCTATCAGTAGCTGAAAGAGAATTAGGCCTACTGTATATCTGCGTGTTTTTAGTTTACAGGAGAGCCACAATCTGTTTACAGTCTTTCAGCAGGTTTGTGGCAAAAACATAAATCACCATCTTCAGTATCATAAATTACCACGAGGCCCTTTGAGTCCAGACAATCAACATATGCGCAGAGTCCTGATATTTTTCCATAAATCTGTAAGTTCATCTACGCTGCGTTGCTGAAACACTGTATAAACATTGTCACACAGAGAGCATGTGCTATGCTTCATTTGCAAGCTGGAAACAATCCAAATGTTTTCTGTTTTGTCTCTCGTCCACCCAAAACAAAAGAGGGCACGTTTGACAGCAGAAGAAAGAAATGTTAACATCATTATTTATTAATAATGGGGACCAAATTCAGCATTTATTTATAATACAGCCTTTTCCCCCTCAGCCATTTATAATCTTCTCAAAGAAATCACGATGCACTTTACATAAAGAATTAATGACAGATTGGGAAAGAGTAAACTGTGCTGACCATAGCTTACCTCTGTTTTTATCAGAACCATGTGGGACATCCTCTTCTTTTCAGATGTTTGACAAGTGTGTGGTACGATATACGCCAGAGTGCATTGCTGTGCCTGGTCCTGATGGAAATTAACGCAGACATGATGTGGGATAGAGCGGAGCAGGGCCGGGAACGACGATTTAAAGCGGGGATGGTAACATGCAGGGCGACTAGTTGCTTGGTAGATTTCTTCCAGACTCTTACTGAGGCTAGTTTTATGTAAATATTCAGCGAACGTGGAGTTTCATCCCAAAACAACATGCAGTACACTGATTTTAGAAACACAAAACATCCAAACATCATAAATATAACCAGTTGATATAACAAAAAAAGTGAACACAGTAACTAGTGGAACACATTCAAGTACATACTGTTTACTAAAGTCATGTTCCTCTGTACAATTTTCAAGATAGGCCCGAGTACATCCATTTCAGATGTAAATATTAGATATATAGATAGATGTTTTTCCCTCCTCATCATTTATTTCAAAACTACAGTTGATTTGTACATTTTAGGCACAAAACATCTAAAATATGCAGTGTCAAATTACTCGACAGTATATAAAGTAGTGAACATTATCCAAACCATGACCTATTACAATTTTAACGGCATCAGTCATAGCAATCTAATCCAGTGTAATATAACATTGCGACAGTGGCTATTTGGCGTCATGTCTACATTTTCTTTTGTCACTAAAGTAGATTTTTCTGCTAATAATTCTGTACTTAAAGCTACAAGGAACTTGTTGATTTTAGTGCCCCCTGTGGACAAAGTTGGTAGTGTTTCAACTACCATAGCCACAAACTTATGATGTCGAAAATAAAATGATCAAAATAGAAATCTCCTCCTCCTTCTTTTTAGCTGACTAACATGCTATTCCCTGTAACTTTGCCTGGTAAAATGTTAAAACAGGCTAATTTCATCTGATTTTAAGGAGAATCTGACAAGGTCACACCCATAAAGAATAACTAAATAGAAATAGGCAAAGTTCTCATGGATGATCTTGTGTATATCAGGATTAAACTGAATATCAGTTCTTTGTATTGAGTTCCAGATGGATGGTGCAAAGAAGCAAAAAGCACATCTTTCAAGCTCAGTATTAACTCAACAGACAATGGAGTGTAAGCCAGTCATAAGCTCTTGTATAGTGTGGTCTAGTCTGAACCAGACAAGAAGTAACCAGTGTTATAAGAATCACCAGTAATGAATCTGAGTGCAGGATGGTAAACAGCATCAAATACTGTACCTGGACAATCGTTATTCCAGGCTGCTGCAGCCAAGGACTGGAACTACCTGCAAAAAACACTAAAACTGGAAAATTTAATTCCCAAGTCAGTTTTCAAAAACCCACTATTTAGGGCATTCTCACTGACACATGCAACTGTTTCTTGACCCAGTAACATTTTTAAAACTTCTCTCTGTTTGCCTATTGCATAATCCTCGTTCTTTTTGCTGCTATTGTTATTGCTCTGCCAGTCTGTCTTGCTATTTGTTGCTTGCCTGTTTGTTTATTTGTTGCTATTAGTTGCTTTGCTTGTTTTATTCTTGCTGTTTGTTGTCTGTCTTGCTGCATGCGTGTGCTACTTCATTGTTGTCTCGCTGTCTTTTATCTTTTGATACCCCTTTTAGTCCCTGTCCCTTTGTCCTCTTTCCTTTTGCCAGGCCGCCACTGTAAATAAGAATTTGTTCTAAATGACTTGCCTGGTTAAATAAAGGTAAAATAAAAACTAAAATAAAAAGGGGCTTAAGGATCGCAGTCGAAGCATGAATATAAAACTGAGAAAGCAGTTGCTTCAACAAGGGTTTTATCTACAATACAGTGGAAAGCAGGATTTAATCCTATAGAGGAGTCTACTCACCAGATTTGAAACAGGGTATTTAAAGGATGATTTATCATCACCGTAAATGCTAAGGTATTTGCATGTTATGACTCTTTCAATACTTTCACTACTGCTTTCAGTAGTGATGATGATGTTATCCATCCACCAAAATAGGCCATAATATGGCTACACAGCAGCTTATATTTAACATCCAGTGGTTTGCTGTTTATGTCGATCACTTGCCACCGATGTTAGCAAAGATACATGCGACAAACAAACAGCAAACCATACTTACATCAAATGAAAGCTGTGTATTTACCCATATTTTTGCATATTTGGGTGAAAATACGAGTCGTTGGGCCACCGCTGCTGTGAATCCAAGCTGAGCCCAAACATTTCAGCGACACCTTACAGGTTGTTTGATACTTGAATCACAGGTTTTTAGTCGAGCATTCCTCACAGTCTATAGGACGTAGCTGGCAGCCTAATAAGCTGGGACAAGACTCCTCACACACATGTGCATAGACACACACACACACACACACACACACACACACACACACACTCACACACACACACACGTACTGAGGCCTGGAGCCCCATGAACGAGACCAGTGGGGAGAGGGAAGGGGAGCTTTGTTGGTGGAGGGCAGGAGAAGGAGGGTCAAACAGGCTTTGGATGTATGAAGGAGCCTCAAGCATCACATTTGGGTCCAGTCAAATCAGTGATGTTTTTTGGCCACAATATATAAAACAGATGGACCAAAAATGGGAGGAGTGCAATTCTTTTGTATAAAAGCTGTTCGGAGTGAAGAAGTAGCTTTCTTTTTCTTTTTGAGGCGATTGATCTTTGCTCTGCAGCTTTCATTTATGTCTTCTGAAATGTCGACTATTTGTCCATGTTGTTTTTTTTTATAGTTTTCACTCTCTGCGTACGATTAGTTTGTCTCCAGAATTGATTATTTTCATGTTTTGTGTGGAGCATGTGTGGCCTTCTGTTAACATGAACAATATCTCGACCTCTGACCTGCTTGTAATATGAGGCCTAATAGATTTAACCACAGACCTGAGTGTGAATGTCACCTTAAAAAAGTGTCTCTGGACATGTAAAGTTGTCTCACACCCTCACATGACCTCTAACCCCTCAGGAAAGCTGCGGGGGATGAAGTGCACTCAGGAGGGGGTGGGTGGGTGGGGTTGTTTTAGCCACAAGGGTGAAAACACGAGGGCAGGTGCTCCCTACTGGGGCCTCCTCTCCCAGTATAAGGGGCCTGGTTCTCCTGTGATGGATGGGTCTTGCTGAGATGCCAGGCCCCTCTGGGGCAGAGTCCACAGCAGGGGAGGCACCATCTGGGAACAGAATGTCAAGGCTGGCCCACGGGTGGAGATTTATGCCCCAACCTCAGGTTCAAACGATTGCGTCTGACACAGCGTAGACGAGGTGGCAGTGACAGCTTTCCTCCCTTCTAGTCCAAAAGGAGTCTGTCCATTTTTGTCTGTGGGGACATCAGGAGGATGAAGGGGATCAAACAACTTTAGGGTCAAGTTTTTCCAACCTGTCTCCTTTTTTTTTTTGAGTGGGTGTCCCTCAGTGTGTGTCATGAAGACTTGTATAAGGTACTTATCCATAGCGAGTACATGATTTTTTACCCCTTTATCTTGCAGTCAGACAGCCTTTTCTAATGGGAAACCACCATTATGTTAGCCAAATATTGCTCTCTCCAAACCAACCAAAGTCCATGGGTGAAATCAGTCATTCTGATTTGTAGAACACGGGAGTTGCTGGTCTACTACTGCCTCCATCTGCTATTTTGTTTATGTTACTGTTTGACTTTGGTGAATCCAAACTATCCTTTAAAAACACTGAAGTCACACAAGAACACAAACAAACTAACAGATCCAGGCAGCAGTAGACCAGCAACTCCTGTGTGCTGTGAGGTAAAATTACTGATTTTGTCTGTGGAGTTTTGTTTTTCAGAGCGTGCTATTTGGCTTGTATAACAATTACCGTTCCTGTCAGAAAAGGCTGTCTGACTGCAAAATAAAACAGTGAAAATATTCAAAATATAGCGTCCATTTAAACTGATATTGATTTTTTTTTAGCTAGACCCTTTTTAAGTGGCTAAAATACCTAACTGAGCATCTGCTGTAGGTAACACACTGACTATAAATATCTCATACAACCCCACATCAAATAATCTGAACTATCCCTTTAAGTACACAGTGCATAAAAATGTGCAAAAACAAAGGGATTTTTTTCAACAGTTGGCATAAATTAAGCCCAGACAGACTGAAACAAACAGCCTAAAACTTTTTTTTTTTCCTCTTAGCCCCCTAAAGAAGCCACAACCAAAGTTTTTTTTTTTTTCATTTTTTTTTTTCAAACACTCATATACACAATCCAGCCACAACAACCATGTGGGATAAACACAGGTGGCGAGTAGCATGAGTTCATCCACTGACCAGTGAAATCTCTGCTGGGTAGCTCAGGGTATCAGAGGCCCCGGCAGGTTTTTGATGAGCCTATTAGTGCCTCGGCTGCACAGGGAGGTTGGAAGGGGAGAGGTATTAAACAATTAGGGCCATAGACACAGATGTGGCAGACAGAAGGAACAGCTCAGTGTGTGTGTGTGTGTGTGTGTGTGTGTGTGTGTGTGTGTGTGTGTGTGTGTGTTTGGGGGTTCCCATGCCTATGAAAGTGGTCGTGCAGGACTATGCACAGTGTCCCATGTGGAGCTCATTTTATCCCTTTTCTTTGAGGATAATCTGCAGAATGTAGAAGCATAAAGCATGTGTGCATTTAAACTATTTAGTTTACTGGCATATACACTGTGAGTCTGTCTGTGCTTCTTGTAAACAGAGCAAAAACATAAAAAAAAGACAGATATACTGTAGCTGAACATAAAGTATAGAAACATTCAATGTCAAACAGCCAAGTAAACATATAGTTGTTACACGCAAGGCAAGTATACAGTATAGTATAGGATGTATATAGGCCCCGTGGATATAAGTGTCTGAAAAGTGTATATAAAAGTTGTGTGTCTTGGCAGTGCAAAAATAAACTGTGGAGGATAAACTTCAACTCTGCAAATTCAATGTAATGTACAAATGATGTCACAGATCTTGAGCTTTAGTCGTTTCACGATTGTGTCAAATTCTCAACTTGTACATCATTTCTTTGTCTATTAAGAAGACAGTACATATGTAAAAGCAACATTTAATATCTTCTTACACTAAAGGAGTAATATTCAGCTCATGGGCCAAATCTGGCCCCCACACAGCTGAAAGCAAACCTGAAACAGTAAAATAAAGCAGATACCTGAAAGTACAAACAGAGACACCGGAGAGTAACCAGTCTTCAAACTAAAGAGATTCAGTTAGAAGCTACACAAGTACTGAGATCCAGTATAGCATATAGTGATGTAAAAACGGTATAGATGAATCTGGCACGTCATGTCCATCACTCTTGGTGTCTGCTGGTTCTGTCTAGAAGGGAACCACAAATTTGTGAGACTCTCTCAAGATTTTTTCACGGTTTTGGTCAAAATGTTAATTCTCACTAGATCTCGCAGGTCTGGGGTTCCCTTCTAGACACCACGTCTGCTGTTGCCTACCGACAGTGACAGCATGAATAATTGGAGTTTGGAAAAAAGTTCTGTGTTACATATATTTTTAAACAAAATATATATATGAATTAACATTTTTCATTAGGAACAATGTTGCTTTCTGTTAATTTTTTTTGATCCACTGTGACACATTATTGTCCTCTGTAGACTCTGTAGTGCTTTTTTCCAAAGTTGAAGTTTGACACTGCTGTTAGAGCTTCACAGATTCTCCCCAACTTCCGAGACATTGTGTCAAAAGTAACATTACATAGAAAAGTAAGTCTTAAAGTGGAAAGTTGTGAACTTCTGATGACGGCTCACATTCATTTCTCGCTCATACTGTAGGGAGATGCCACCGCACCAACGGTGGCTTGTCACCTTACGGTACTTTGTCGGATTCGTCTATGAGACGCTGCCAAAAAGCCTTTCAAAGATGAGGTTAACATTGTGAAATGGCTAAAATTCATATAGGCAACAAAACTTGAGGAAGGTTAAGGAAAAGCTCATACGTCACGTCACGTCACGTCACGTCACGTCACGTCACGTCACGTCACGTCACGTTTGACCTGTCCATTTACCCCACCTCCTCCATATGTCGACTCTCTTACTATTTATGCTGCATCACCTGACATGGACGGTTTACGTTGAAGTTATTTGAAAGCCTGGCATGTCTCATACTGTACAGGCACTAAAGGGTAAATGTGACATCTGATGAGACGCAGAGGGGTGTAACGATTTGACGACCTGAGAACGAAAACTCAAACTCAAAACTCTGAAAATTCAAACTGTTCTAAACATCAGAGAGCTCGACTCACTGATGTTACATCTTGAGTCTGTTATTATGAAGCATTCATAGACTGTGCAGGCTTATACATATGGTGGCACAATATGTAGTTCGTGAAGGTCACATTACAGACTTCTAAGCTTGTGTGTACTATTGAGCCTCATTATGTGCTGCAGTATGAATTTTGGAGCAAACTGAGTAGTTGGTCTCCAGAGCTTGAAGGGGAATCTCTATAAAGAACAATGGCTTTATTATTCATTACGCCTTTTAGATGCACTACACCAACCCTGAAATTATTCTGAATATTAAGTCATCTGGAGTAACATGGAATGCCAGCTTAATTTTTCAGAAAACAATGAGGCTTTTGTTTTTGATATTCCTTGTAAGCAATGTTATATATTATTATTATTATGCTCATTTGGCAGAGCAACAGAGACAAAAGTTTTTCTTCAAAGAACAAGACAAACAAAGCAGTCTCATCATCTTGACACTGAGCAAGTTTGTCATTTCTTGCTTACCATTTTAAGTTGTAACAGCAGCCATAAAACCCAGACATCATGCATGGAATGAATTAGAATAAATGTTATATTGCAGCTTGTATACACTGAATGTGTCATCTGATAGGGGATACGTAACCTCTGGCAGTATGAGGCAGAGCCAGGGCGATGTTTTGGTTGGAACGCTTTAACTCCACGTTGTGCCATCACCGTAATTCAACCAGGACTGTCAAGCAAAGATTTGTCAGAATATTTAATTGAAAGATAAGCGTGGCCGTGTTTACTTTCCGGTGATGATGCTCTAAAACACTTCGTCAGAGCTTCTGTTTCATCCGTCTGCGACAAGCAGGAAGATTAGAGCAGAAGCACTTTTGGAGGAGGTCGTTTCGTTGGATGTTTGAGGTTGGAAAAGCCCTCGGCGTTTAAAGGGGAGCCATCATTTAGTTAATGTGAGGCCAGTTTTTAAGTGTGTGTGCACTGATGTGTCTCCCCAAAGAGTTTAGGATAACTCAGGGTCTTTTCCTCCACCTCTCAGCAGGACTCCGCAGGTTTAATGTGCACCGCCGCAGGCTATTTCCATCTGCCTCCACACACCATTAGACAGAAACACACACACATACACACACACGGTGGTGATGCTACTGTAAGTCAGCGCTAACATACTCTCTACTGGGAGTGTACTGAGGAATAATAAAGGGCTTGGTGATTCCCTCTGACTGCATTTAAGGTGCTTTTCCTCTGTTACCATGGAGGAGAGTTCAGCACGTGGGGTTTTAATGTTGTCTTCTTTATATGAAAACAACAGGGAAGCAATGATGACTCGTTGGTGGGTCCATTAGACTACTTAAAGTTCATAGTTGGCATTTTTACAAAACCATTTACTTCTACGGTGGAGGAAGCTTTGGGAAATTAGCTATAAAATAAACTTTGTAGAGTAGTGAAATAAAAATCCCAGACATTATATGATGGAACATTTTGACCAGAATGAAAAGATTAAGTACAGAGCACATTTTAAAAAGTAAGACAGATCAAGAAATATAGTTTGTTTTGGGATGATGGGGCTTTTTTTTTTAAAGTTCATCAGTCCATCAGTCTTTTTAACAAATGACTGGGATGAGAGTTTTAAAAGTGGTCTTGTTAATTTTTTGGCTCTCAGAAACATGTTTTAGACCAAAAAGTCTTTACCAAAATACAGCTAAATGAGCACCTTCTCTTTGTCACTTACAGGATATAACAAACATAAACAGTTAACTGTGCTAGTGACAAATGGAGGCAGCATATTTAACCATATTAAAGCTAAAGTCAGCATTTTCTCTATTATTTTCTTGTTGCACAATGTGTTATGAGCTGTATGTCTGTTAATTTCTTTTCAACACTAGAGAAACACTACAGTCACCTACAAACGTAGTGATACTTCAATCTTAGGTTAGTTACTTAGATAACTTGGTACATATAGTTACAAGTAGTTATCATTCATTTTGTATATAGTGTTTTTGAGCATTTTGATGATAATAATACTGTTCATCATCATCATCTTTATTCAGACTTGACAAACAAAACAAAACTCACCACCACTTTATTTGTATTTCCACCGCTCAAACAATCAGCGGCTCCGGTTTGGTTGAAATAAATTTACCAAATTCGATGTGACAATATTGTGTCTCTACACGCTGCCTCTCTCATGTCTGACCTTCTTCTCACACTTTCACTGCTAATGCGGTCAGTTAAGAGTTTATTTCGACCAAACCAGAGCTGCTGGTTGTTGGAATAACGGAAAGACGAGCCAAGATGTTTCTGGTGAGTTTGAATGAAGATGATAAGGTCAGCGAACTAGCTAACATTGCTAGTGGGTATCTACGATAGTGAGGTGACAAACTTTAAGTACTTTGGAAAAGTGAAGTCACAAACTTCACAGTCTGGAGGTGAATATAACATTACTACAGAGTTAATCCACCTCATTAAAGATGGATATTCGTAACATGACTTTGTGCAAGTAGAAAATTGCCTTAGGGGGTTGCCTGCACCACCTGAAAGAAGTAAAATATGTTTTATTTACCTGATGTATGTACACACATCTCATTCAGTGTGACAGTCTTTACTACTGCACTAGTTTCTCTCTTCTCTTCTGCTCTACACCCGGAGCGGAGCAGAGGACAGACATGAAAATAATATTATTCAAGCTGACAACAACTGGTTATGTTACTGTCAGCATAATAAAAGCTTCTCAACAAGAGCGATTTATAAATATAGTCCATCTAAAACTAAAGACAAATAGACGTTGACTCTAATGATTGCATCAGCTGCTGTGTTGTCTGTAGCTAGCTTGCTAGATAACGCTAATATCTGTTTCTGTAGGTCTCTGTTTCACATGGAGCAGGTTTACAGTCACTGACCTTAATGCTAGCAATGACTGCTGTCTGTTTGCAGTGCTGCAGGTAGGGGGCAGTGTCAGTCAATTAACCCAGTGGTTTTCAAACTGGGGTCCAGGTGACCAACAACGGTCCCTGAGTGGGTAGTAGGTGGTCCTCAGCAAAAAGGGGAATAGGGTAGGCTGTTTTGATTTATTGTAATTGATCCTAGTTTGATCATTGATTGGATATGAAGACTTTATTATCTTCAAATAAAATACTCAGGGAATACCTAAAGACAAAATCCCCTTGAAGAAGGGGTTCTCAATCTAATGTGCATCCATTGTGTTGGTCCTTGACATGAAAAAGTTTGGGAACCACTGACTTAACCAGGTGCACCTAAGACCACACCCTGGCATATGCCCGTTTCTTCTGGTTTTATTATGAAATACGTGTGCAGAACCTTCTTTTCATATTTGCTTTTCAAGGTCAACCAGTTAAACACAGTTCACATTAAAAAATCAGCTAAGCATTTAAAACAAATATAATTTCATGTGCTGTTTTCTTTATGCTCTTATCTAGATGACTTGCATTCCAGAGGGCGTTCAAATTTCCTAGAAAACGCTAAAGTGTATATTCTGTTTACTCATGCATGTCTGTAGCTTTTGGCAAGTCGGGGGTCTCTGGATAAAATTACCCTTAATTGCATTTACTTAAGTTGAACAGAGTTATCAGTCTTGCTTGTAGCATACGCTCGGAGAAACTAAAACATTTCACAGTGTCAGGGGGGGAAAAAAATCATATCACATCTGGAAAACGATCATCTTGGAGATCTGTTTTCTGTACTCTGCAGGTTTTTATAGGGGATTGTTATATTTTGATGGCTTTGTCTCATTTTTGAAACTGTAGAAAGCAACTTTGAGTCAAATCTTGTTTCATGGTTCAGAGTGGCTGTTTTGAAGTTTGGAGGGTGAATCGGTGAGCAGAGGTTGTTCAGAGTTTGGGCTGAACTTGGTGTAAAGTCTGTTTCTGTTCACGGGACACACACACACACACACACACACATCTCAGCTCTACCTCCAAACAAAATGTGTCCTTGTTGTGGTGCCACAACTGTGAATGAATACCAAACCTTTATTTACACTTGAGCCCGCGTCTGGTATTCCAGGGGTCACTGTGGGTCACTTGCTAACCCACTGCCTCCATCGCTAAAATTAAGAGGGGTGGATTTTCTTTTTTCTTTTTTTAACCCCCAAGTTCCTGTGATGAAGGTATGTGAGATTATATTTCACAACACAAACTGTCAAAAGGCAAATGGTCCATGACTTCTGCCGGAGCGGTAATTTGTTCACGTCACGGAGGACTTGTCTTTGTAGGAAGTAAATTAATTTGAAGACTTGACTTAGTAAAAAAAAAAAACATTTGTCTGTGTTATCTGTATTTACATCCAGTAAACACGTAATTTTTTATGTAAAATGTTGTATTTAAAAGTCTCATAAACGAGATAGAAAAGAAGAAAAAGCATCATTCTATATGAAAACCAAAATCACATTTTTAAAAATAAACCAAATTAACCTGCAGCTAAGTATCAGGGCCACTGATAATTTTTTCTTCTGCTTAGTACTAATGCTGAACGTTTTACTTTATTCTTGACATTTTGACTTTATCACAATATAAAATTTTTAAAGATCTTTGTGTACAAAAAGTGTACAAAAAAGGACCCACAACTTTATCAAACTTTCCTAAGTGTTACACCTGAGAATGCTCTAAAAAGCCATTTTCAGAATAAAATGTTCTCTGCAGAGTGTAAAGAATAATAAACATAAGTGACTTACTCCTGCTGCACACACATCCATACACATTATGGCTGCCTCACATATCCTGGAGCGATGATTGGGCACGTCCTCAGAAACTAACACTTGTTAGTTGTGTTCACAAACGTAAACTTAAATTGAAAGATATCTCTGGCTTATAGAATTCGAGCAAATTTAAGTGATATACAGTATTTTGATAATAAAATCTACAGAAAAAGCCCATTAGTATTTACACCAGATCTGCCATATTGTTATTTTTTTTTAAACACAAATGCAAAATGTAATTTTAGTTTAAAGAACCAGTGTGTAGACTTTAGTGGCATCGGTGAGCTTGCAGATTGCAAACACCTCACCGCACCCTCAACTTCCAAGCACTAAGAGAAAGAACAGTGGCCCTGAAACTCAGACAAAAAACAAACTCTGGCTCTATGGGGGCTTTCACGTTTTTCCTGTTCTGAACTACTGCAGAAATATGACACTTCACCATGGCGGCCTCCAAGAAAGGATGACCCATGCTGTCTCTTGACATAAATATCAAATAATAATAACAAAACATTTATTATTTTCAGGTGATTATACACTCATGAAAACATACTTATTGATATTATATTCCATTTCTGACATATTATGCCAATAGATCCTCCTGAATCTTACACACTGGACCTCTAGAAGCAGTATGAATACTTAGACAAGGATTTACACTACATCGGCCATATTGTTGATTAAAACAAAAATATGCAGTGTGTCATTTTCATTAAACATAAATTAAATTGTTTATGCAAAATCTTTAATTTCTCAAAACAAAACAATTGAGAATTTAGTACCACATTGGCCAGTTTAGACAATGAATTATCAGTGCCATAATCACAGAGCAGTTGTGTTATTTCAGCACCTCATAAATGCAAAAAAAAGAGAAGAAAAGGGGATGTAACATCACATTTCAAATGTAAGGCAAGTAATCTGCTAAAACTAACCAATTCTGAATTATACAATATACAATATTGCTTTTCGTAACATATAAATCACTCCAAAACATATCTCAGAAGGCGTGTGATTTTATTTTTAAGTTTGAGAGTAGGAGAGTAAAAGTAATTTTGCTTTCTGACAGCAGTTTTAAATAAATGTGGGACTTGAAGGACTTCAAGGACAGAAGTGAAACAAAAAGCAGCAGAAAACTCCCCTCACTGATGATTAATGCATGTTTTAAATAGTTGAAACCTTCCTCTGTTTTTCTTTCATAAAAGTTTCAATAAAAGCTCACCTACTCATTAAGCAGAGAGCAGCTACATCCCTTTTTTTTGTGAGGAATGTGTGAAGGTGGTGAGGGGCAGGACTACGGCGTGCCCTTCTCCATATGGGGTGGAGATCAGGTACGGGTCATTCAGAAAACACTTCCCCGAGCTGCTTGTACTTTGGTCTGAGTTGTAAAATATCCCCATAGAGCCCTTCACAGTGTGAGTCTCTCAGCTTCAGTATCGGTCAGGGGTCAAAGAGCAGGGCCCTACAGAAGGATCTGCTTGTCACACTGATCCATGGACATCCTGCAGGCATAAACCTGCCTGGCTCAGCGCTGTGTTTTATGGTACAATGACACCATTTTTGGATCCTGTGATGCAAATCTGGCTGTTCTTTTTCTTTTTTTTTTACCAGCCTTCAAATACTGAGCTTGTTCTCATACTAATTACATGGCTGCATGGTGATCATCACAAGCCATTTAAGTAATAGTTTTGGGAAATAAATTTATTTGCTCTCTTGCTGAGAGTTAGATGAAAAGGTCGCTCCCGTGCCTGTAAGGTAAATATGAAGCCAGTAACAGGTTAGCTTAGCATAAAGACTGCAAACAGGGGAAAACAGCTAGCCTGGCTCTGTCTAAAGTTGGGAGGAGTTTGAACGTTGCCGCTAAAAGATTGATTGATTTGTGGATTTTAATGATTTCATTGGTTGAAATAGCTGCACACATCATATTTTGTTTTACAGGAAGAAAACATGATTGGATTTTGATTTTTAAAAATGCAAAGTAAGTGATCTTTTATATATTTTGGCATATATTGTTAAACTGGCACAAAATATGGCCGTGAATCTGATCTGAAAGAGTTTAAAAAGTATTTTTCATTTAATCTCAACTTTAACACATTATAGAGAGGCAATGTGATGACATTTGTTTTAAAAAATATTGAAGAATAAACTGATTTGTAATTAGAAAGACTATACATACAGTACCTGCTGTCGCATAAGTGACATCGTGACTTTCCCACTCAAAAAGCTAACGTTAGCTGCTTCATGGCTTTCTCTCTCTTTCTTTCTGTTCACAGCTGATGAAAGCACCAGGTGTCACTGAATAAAACACTTCAGGTAAGATAACGTGACAGATTAGGGACAGCAATGTTGGTATTCATGACGTAAATTGTGCGAGACGAGACACATAGTTCACTGAGAGGTTTCACACAAAACTAAACTAAAATACAACAAACCTACCACAAATCACAAATATCTTGATAAGTGAACAGAACTCCCTCTGTACAGCCAGTCTCAAGAGTCAGGTGATGGTCAGCTGCAGGAACATCTCAAATCAAATCATCAGCATAAACCACTGCACACTGAACTGAGTTACTGTGTTTTTATTTTAAGTGCGAACAACGCGTTTCGCCCGTGGCTTTCTCAGGTTCGCTCAGCAGTTGGTCGCTCTTAATAAAACCACAGTAACTCAGTTCAGTGTGCGGTGGTTTATGTTGATGATTTGAATTGCAAATATCTTGATTTGTAAAATTAATGTTTAAAATGACAAATATCATAATTGTAATTCATGACACAATTTTACCTGTTGCTAAAGTAGCTTGGCTAACCACTAACTGCCATTAGCTCGTTAAACCGTGACTCAGCCACAGGATGCCAAGAGTCAAACCTGAACAGAAAACCACCTTGCACTGTAGCCTATAGTCCCTGCTGTCAAACTGGTCTCTGGTGATCTCAAAGGCTCTTTTGGTCCTCGTGATCAGTGGGAGCTTGCGGTCCAGGAAGAGTCAGCTAATATGACCGCTCTCCTTCCTGCATCCCTGGACCGTTTTAGCTGCATGGCGGCGGGCGTAACCCACATTCAGAGCTAGTGACTACTGTAAAGGAAAAAGCACTCTGTTAGCCGTTTCGTGGGCTCTTTGATTAATAAGTGAGCTGTAAAGGTTTTCTCAGGCTGAGCCAGGATAGATGTTGACCCTGTTTTCTCCATCTTTATGCTAAGCTAAGCTAACGGCCACTGACTGTCACCTCTGAGTAAGATCGAGCTTCACGTCTAATTCTCTGCAAAAATCCAAGTAAAAAATACCAATTATGTTGTTGCCTCTCTCCCAACATTTGCCCACTTCTATGTACAGTGCACACATCTCTAACATGCGTCTGGTTGGTGGAGTCGTCTACGTGTCCCATGCTGCTCTGAAGCCCCATACTGAGTCAATTAGACCTGTACAATAGGGACATCAATTACGCCAAGCAGGCACAATCTATATGACTCTGGAGCTCTAATGAGATTAATTCCTCTTGGTTGGGATAAATTCCTTCCCCAATGTCAATGTAGAAGGAGTGATTGAAGTTAACAAGCTCATTAGTGCACTTCAGGACGATGTTCAGAGCCGTACGGTTGATTCTCAGTCGGCTGTCAAGCGGCCGTGGAAGATAAAGACTTGTGGTCCTAACAGTGAAGCCTTGTGGATCTTTTTTATTGTGAACTTCTTGTAGATAATAACTTATTTTATCGGGCAAGTGAACACCAGAGCAGATGTAGACCATCTTTGTAGTATTTTGATTCAGCACAATCATGATTCAATCAAGATTTCAGACCAGTGAAGCTGTAATTTTCCCTTTATAGAATAAGGCTCGATTTTTAAAAAAATTTTTTTTTTTTTGCATTTTACTTGTCAACAAATCCCATTAGAAAACCAAAACCAACATTATATTATGTTGTACTGGCTCTCAGTAGTCTCCAACTTCCCCAAGCCTATTTGGTCCTAGTAAAGACATAAATCTTTTAAAAAATCAGTCCAAAAATGTAAAAATTGCCCATATTATTATATTATTATTTATTTATCCATTACAACTCCACTGATACACTATTGATTGGTTCTTCCCTCACTGAGGAAGGTCCTAGTGCAGCCATAATATATGAATCAATGCAGATACAATATATGTGAAGTTATTTATTTAAATTCCAAGCACCAGATTAGGACAAGGGTTTGGATTAGGGGTGGTGAAAATGGCAAAAATACATCATGATTTTTTTTTTGTCAAACATGGCCACAATCCACAATCTTCTCATAATTCTTTTTCATGGTTTTTAAGACTATTTTGCAAGTTACTGAACAGTACAAACAAACTAATGTCTAGCCCTAAAAGGCAACAAACACACAGATTTTGTGGTTTAGACTTGTATTCAAGTATAATCAGAGACTTTTGCATAAGTAATAATAAAATGTCACTGCATCCATTACGTATTTCTGGCTTGAACCCTGCACAGGCCAAGAACACTTTGGGTTTACTGCACCTTACTGGCTCCTATCTGTTATACTTAAAATTACTAGTTCATTCATACTATCATACTATCTCACTATACAGTATAGTTCTACAGTTGTTTACTGTGGTCCTTGACTGTTGCTTTGTCCTACATTGTATTATTGTCCTGTAATGTTATGTTGCACAGTTGTATGTTTTGTATGTCATGTGTGTTGTATCACGACTGAGAGACCAGCGTGTAAGCTTTTCACTATGTTGTACTGTATAGCTGAGTATTAGTATAATGGCAAATTTAATTTTTGAAAGAGGCTCAATAATTTCCTAGAACAGCTGGGCATTGTAGTTTTTAGATATTACTCAAAGAGGAGTAAAGTGGGCATTTGCTGGGGACTATTTTCATCTGCGGATGAATACATTTTGGCTGCACATGCAAGTATTTCAGTCTCACTGATGGTGGTACATGGGATTGTTTCAAAACAAACTACAGTGCCCATATTCATGGCAGTGAAGGAACATTTCAACCAGTGCAACACTGTGGCTAATTGATGTGTTTTGTAACAGATAGGTCATCAATTGGGGTCTACAGTACGACATTGCTTCCCAACATATGGCGAGTGAGCACGCTGAGTGGTTGGAACATGAAAAATTGTCCAGATATACTACGAGCGATGTTGCAGCAGCAGGCTTGTGAGAAACTGTATAAATGCTAATACTACTGTATTTTTTTTTGAAGCCACCCTTGTTTCATCTTGGTTGAAGCTCGCTGATTTTCTTCCAAACATTGTCCTTTTTGAGGTCCCTGTTGTGGTCCTTTTTGTGGATCATTTAAGATGTGCGGCTCCTCAACCTCTTAGATTATTCTCTCGCCGTCCACGTTGACTGCGGCTGGAGGGAAAACAGAAATGTCAGTATGTCGCCATCAATCTTGACAACTGAAAATAAGTTGGAGGGGAAGCAAGTTCGTGAAACTTTGCAAACAAGCAACACGTCACTTAGCCTGTACGTTGACGCATGGAGCTAGTTAGGACATCTTCGTTGGAAAAAACTGAAACAATCTCCTGCATTGTTTCCAATTAGGACATGGTGTGACAGAGGAATAAGCTGACTAGACAGACTATACTTGTTAGACGGATCATTTCATTATTGGTTTTGTTCTTTTCATGGGACCTTGACAATAAGACAAATACAGACTATGACCAGACCATCCTTTAATCTGTTCTGATCAGATGTAATTTTGCCCAAATCCTAAGAATCCCTTTGGAGCTGGTACTCTGTCTGTATAAAGGTTGGTTTGGTTCACATTATAGCAGCCCCGATGCTTTGATGCTCCTCACACTGAGGGATGAGTCTTCATGACTATTCGATAAATTGATTCCTTCAACATCTCCACTGGGGTTTTTCTTTCCTTTGAACCTGCACAATGCATTCTGTGATTGTTTCTGACAGAAGTCTAGCCCTGGATTCTTCATGGAAAAAAAAAAAAGAAATGAAGGAGCAGGGTAAAGGGCTGAGGATAGTGGGAGAGAAAGAACGAAGGGTTACAGATGGACCACTGCAGGTCCAACAAGCTGTGTCTCATTTTCACAGAGTTGTAATGAGAACCCGCTGGGGGTGACTTTTTAAGCAAAGGGCTAAGATCAGCTTACGTCTATCCTCAGCCTCTGACCTTAACTGTCTGTGAAACCGTATTGTTAATAGAGACTGAATGTTATCTGTGTTTGAAGGACTAAAGACTTATGCTTCATTAGGTTTGATCCAATCCAGTTACAGTCCATTTATCCCCTTTTTTTATCCTCTTTTATAGCCTTTATTTCTTTTTTTTTAATTTTAAAAAGATGAGCTGAAGCATCCAGGATGTATCACTTTGATTACTTCACCATATCCTGTTGCCTCAATGTATGTCCCATAAGAGAGAGCACAAGAGCCCAACAGTGCATCATGAGTCTGTTTACAGCTGATCACACTTAGTCGCCTGACAAAGGTTAGCATGTGACCTGCTGCACCACAGGTACAGTTTAGCCAGCTGACCTACTGCTCAGCTAAAGGGAGTCCAGTTGCAGGTTAATAGGGGGCTCCAGCCCTTAAATGGCCATATAAGTGTTTCTACAGAGACCCGAATGGAAGTAACACACTTTGAAGGAATGGGGATGAGAGGGGGAGAGTTGCCCTATTAAAAAAAAAAAGGTTAAACCTTTGACACAGACTGAAGAACCAGTTAGCTCCCTGCTCTGATGCTCTTAAGATGCAGTCACACCAACTTTGGCAACTCTTTCATTCATTTGAATGAGGGTAGTGTGGTGCAACAGCAGGGGTGTCAACACAGAGGGCTGCTCAAAAAACATGCAGGGTCATCCATAGGGCTGGGCAATATCGACCAAATCAAATGTGATATTTTTGACCACATACCTCAATGTTGATATCAACAGGGACTAAGGTGATGGTATGGAGGGATGGCATGACTAACTTCCACAGCTGTGATGGCTCCATTGAGGCCAAAAGGTGCATACAGGTTTTGAAGCAACATATGCTGCCATCCGAGCAGTGTCAAGGACGTCCCCTGCTCATTTCTACAAGACAATGCCAAGGGGCGAAAAAATCACTTTCAAAACTTCAACAATTAGTGTCGTCAGTTCCCAAACACTTACTGAGTGTTGTTAAAAAGAAAGTTGATGTAAGTATCAAAGTGGTAAACATGCCCCTGCCCAAACTTTTTTGTAACATGTTGCAGGCATGAAATTGAAATGTTTACAAAAAACAATTTGAACATTAAATATCTTGTCTTCGTACAGTATTCAACTGAATATGGGTCAAAAAGTACTTGCAAATCTTTGCATTATGCGCCCCAACTTTTCTTGGACACTTGTAAGACAAAACAATATAAATGTACAATATACAGGACATAAAGAATATATATAATCTTAGATATCTAGTTTCATATTATAATATTGATATAATATCAATATATTACCCAGCTCTGGTTGTCCAGCAGCGTCACATTATCCGATAAGGTGATGTGATGACCTAAACAAATGCATGTAAGCACAGGTAGATCAGTTTTAAAAATTAATGACATATTTCTGTTACCTCGCAATCATCACAACAGATGATAATAGCCACCATGATAACTTTTCACACTTGTATAATGGTGCCTCAGAGTATTATAAACTCTCTGTTGTATTCTGGCATCTGATAATCCTTCAGACTCATGGATCTGTTACTCAAACAGGACTTACTGGATCATATTTCATGTCTCATTGGTACCTGAAGCAACACACCCACGACAAACACAGCCTCTTGTGTTACTTTAAAGCTGGGCTGTTTTTGCTCTGAATGTCAGATTAATCCTGACAGGCTTGGAGGACATTTTTACTCTTTAAAGCATAAATAACCAGTGCTTTTATAATAACAAAGGATGAACTGACTGTGTGTGATGAAAGGTGCTACACATAGTGATGAACACACAGAAAATAATCAGCCAACTCTTCAGCTCCCCTCAACTCTACTTTACTTTACTTTACTTTACTTCACTTCATCAGGATCTCCATTAGCTGTTTATCATCTTTCAGCTCACTGTTTTGGTTTTCCAAACAACTTTTTTGCTTAAAGTGATATTCCACTTTGCGGGATTAACCCACGTAGTATATACTCACCACCCTGTCGATGTGATGGTAGATGAAAATCTTCAATTTCCAAAACAGTCCTGGAGTTTTAGGAGGAACAGGATAGCAGCCTCATCCAGTACAATGGCAGTGAATTGTGACCACGGATAAAACGCTAAAAATAGCACACAAAACAAGCACAAAATTCTCCATCCTGCTCATGTGGTGTAATCCAAGTGTCTGCTAGCCGCAACATTAAAAAATAACCGCAAAAGACGCCATTTTCGCCATGTTTTTAGCAGAAATATCAGCTGTTGCACGTAGCCGGTAAGATGTAAACACGGCGTCGATCTCGCGAGACTTCGGCATGTGCGGCCATTAGGATATATAGGAAGTCTCGACATTAATTTTTAATGTCACAGCTTGCGGACACTTGGATTACACCACACGAGCAGGATGGAGAATTTTTGTGCTTATTTTGTGTGCTATTTTTAACGTTTTATCCGTGGTCACAATTCACTGCCATTGTACTGGATGAGGCTGCTATCCTGTTCCTCCTAAAACTCCAGGACTGTTTTGGAAATTGAAGATTTTCATCTACCATCACATTGACAGGGTGGTGAGTATATACTACGTGAGTTAATCCCGCAAAGTGGAATATCACTTTAATTCTTGCTGCTCTCGTGTCGTTTTCAGCTGCAGCAGGCAGCTATTTCCAGTGAAAAAGCTCTAAACCTCACTGCACGCTACCTGACCTGCACAAAACAGCAGACAGATACAGTTAGAAACTAGCTGAGGAACATAGCATTTAGCTGATCAAGAGTCAGATACAATATTTCCATCAGGTGTTGGTAGAGACCAAAAACAGAGTTAATATTAGAATATTAGAATATTAGAATATTACATTCCTCAGATGAAAGGAAATATGCCTCTAAATGAAAGCTACTGTTGCTCTGTATCTGCTGGATGTGTAAATAAGCAACCATTCGCTAACAAGGTCACCATATCAGTTGAAAGTGTTAATTATGTGTCTGCGTTGGGTCACAGCCAGTGTGTAGGATTTAGTGGCATCTAGTGGTGAGGGTGTAAACTGCAACTGACTGCATTCCGCTCACCTCACCCTCCCCTTCCAAGTGTGCAGGAGAACTGACGGTGGCCACGAAAAACGTAAATGCCCGTACCTAGAGCCAGTGTTTGGTTTGTCTGTTTGTCTGCTGCTGTAGAAACATGGCGGTACAACATGGCGGCCTCCATGGAAGAAGACCCACACCTTCTGTAGATCCAAACCACTCACTCTAAGATAAGGAAAACAGAACAATTCTTATTTTCTGTGATTTTACACTAATGAAAACATATTTGAATGAATTAAATTCCAAAAATCTCCCTAAATCTTACACACTGGACCTTTAAATAGTTAGTTTACCTAAATTTCGGACACCCTGTGGACTGTTTTAACTGAAACCACTTTCTCGTAAAGAAGCTGCCCATCAGTCGGCAGATGCAGCAGTTACAACATGAATCCTTATTGCTTTTGTTCTCCGGCATAGTAACCAGTTTCTGTAAGTGAGCAAATATTATGAATGTCACCAGTCAATAATGTGGATCGATGAGTCAGTATGAAGCATCT
>JAJHUR010135925.1:0-14815 GCA_027495735.1 Lutjanus campechanus | reverse complement strand
AGGTATGATTCTGAGGCTCTGATCCAGTCAGTTTGACTCGTGTTGGTCTGATAATCAGATCCAGTTTGCAGCACCTGGGCCAGGACTGGCGCTCAGATCTTGGACCAGTACCGGTGTTTTCTGCTGCATTATTTATCTGCTTTCTGGGAAGCTGTCATGCTGTATTTACAGTAGGCTGCTGGGAACAGTCTTGGATTTTCTGATTGGTTGTTTATCAGCCAACCAATCAATCAGAAAGTTTCTTGCACACTAAGAAAAATTAGTTGAGAAGACGGAGTGATAGAATTTTGAGTTCTGAGCCCAAATCAAACTCTTAAGTTTTGTAAGTTTGTTAAGTATTTTTAAATATAATGTTTTTGAGTTTCTAAAATTCAAAGCTTTAAGTTCATCTAAAGAAGAAAAGTAAATTATCTCAACAGAAGAACTTTTTCTTTTTCACAGTGCACATGCTGATGGTGTCTGAGCACAAATATACTGTTTCTATATTCATTTGTTCTTTATCATGTCCTCATAATGAGTATTTTTATATTATTTTGTAAATGCACTTTCATAACGTGGCTCCAATCTGAAGATCTACAGTGAGGATTCAGGCTAAAAACATGGTGGAAATAACACATTTTTTAGTCAACTTGGCATGTTGGGACTTTGTGAGACTTGGATTACAGCAGACGAGCAGCATGGAGGCATTTTATGTTTTTATTCTGTTGCTATTTTACGTTTGAAAACTGGTCACCATTCACTTCCTTCCTGTAACACTGTTTCCCTGTGAAACTCCAGAAGTGTTTTGTGGACTAAAGAAACTAAACTTGACCTTTGGTCGGCATGAGGGTGAGAAGATCATGACTGAATTTTCATTTTTGGGTGAACTATCTCTTTTTGATGACTTAAAGCCAAACATACAGATGTGGTGATCTGGAAAATGCCTGAAAAAACATCAGCAGTTGGATGGAGGAACTCTGCTGGAGACACATGAAAACCTCGCCTAGATACAACTTCATAGAAACTTTTCGCTTTGATGACATTCATTTTTTCCCCTGTAGTTTTGAGGGGCAGCACAAAACTCCCAAATTGGAGATTTTCACCTCACAGCAACAGGATCCAGTTGTGGAAATTAAATCTAAAGACTGCAGGGTTCATTTGTGCAAGTTAAGAGCTCCAAAACATAATTTCCATGCACTGACTTCCACTTTTTATTGTATTTCTTTATCTTTTCCTTTGTTTAATGATGTGGTCTGTGTACCTTTTACATTTAAATGTAAACTGTAAACTCTACAGTGTCTGTATGTCATAAAATCCAATAACTGTGGATAAAGATTTGAGACGCCAGCAGCCGCTGTCGACTGCAGAGCAGCTGAAGGTGGATGCATTCCTGAGGCTACGTGTTTTATACGTAACAGATGAGCAAACGGGAGTGAATCCAGACACACACACACACACACACACACACACACAGCAAAACATCCTTTTCTGTTTAAGGGAATAAAGGTTTTGGTTTGTAGCCTGAAGCGATTCACGCGGGACAGGAGTGTCTCATCATGCCAGTCTGAACTGTGGACGACGTTAAGAGGTGGAAAAAGAGTCTTCGGTTGTTGTCCTTCAGTGTTTTGTTAATGTTTTGGAAACCTCGTGAGATATAACACTTATTATCTTGTCAACAACTAGAACTCCCACGAGGCACTGTGATGGCTCAGACTCATGGGATCTGTGGGAAATCTTCTCTGAAGACTCCTCAAAAACTCCCCAAAAATGTTGAAATATTTTCTTATTTTGTACTACTCACACCCTCGTTTCGGCTGCAGTTAGAAACTTGTTTTGAAGGATATTAATGAGCTTAAATGGCTCCTGAGAGTCACCATATTTACACATCTAATTCAGAACTGCTCTCCTTCTGATCTGAAGATTTCTCAGGTTTATAGAAGAACACAAATGATGGTATCAGACTCATGCAGGGTTGGTCTAATTAAAGACACTGACACTAGCTTCATTCTCGCTCATATATATAGTATAAACATAACTGTATACCTTCTTTGCAAATAGTCATTTAGTTCTCGCTTTTAATTATTCCTTTAACTTTTATATACTTTGTTCTATTTTTAAATTTAAAGCCACTACAAATGGGTTTTTAACTGATTGTGAAACAATCTTTATTACTGACGCCTCGAGTGAAAAGATTAGCTTTTGTGTGGGATTGTCACACATCAAATTAAGTGAGCCTGTGTTTATGTTTTCTCAGGCAAAGTTCCTGAGCAGTACGTTGGCCAGTAAAAAAGACGCAGGAGGAGATTTTTTATTTAGAAAACTTTATTTTTGACGTTGTATTTTGTGGTTATTAAAGTGGAAGCACTGCCACTTTTGTCCACAAGGGGCTCCAAAATCAACACAATATGAGAGTTTCTTGTTGCACCTTTAAACATATGAATACATGTTAATACATTTTCCGTGTTTGTAGCAGTTAGGAGGCTACGACCGTTTGGTTTCAAGACAATTACAACTTATGATTCTGCAACCAAAGAAAATAATTAATTTCCAAGGAAGTTAAATTAGACAAATTTTACAATGAATTTAGACTGAATTCATGCAAATGAATTATTTTTAGGACCCGAACTTTGACTTTGAGACTTTTTCTGGAGCTTTCAAAGACTTTCAGACAAAGTGAAACCAAACCCCCCTTAACATATAACATATATATAAATATATTGTAAAATTTGCAATAAATGTACTACAGGTAAAACAGACCAGCGGTTATCGAACTTGTTCTGCCCAAGGCACACCTGTGTCCATATCCATGCAAAAATGTGTGATAAGTACTTATATTTCTGATACTTTTAGTACATTTTAATGCTAATACTTATGTACTTTTAATGAGATTTTAAATAAATGACTTTTACTTGTACTTATTACACTTATACATCATTGGTGTGAGTAATTTTAATGAAGAAAAAGATCTGAGAACTTCTTCCAGCTCTGAATGTGACTAAAGTTGAACTTATCACAGTTGTTATACTGAGCTGCATCAGTTTCATCTGACTGAAACTCAACATTCACAGTGTGTTAACACCATCTGTAGCACCATCCAGTGTGCATTTAATGTACTGCTTCACAACCATCTTCAGCTGCATAGAAAAGACACTCAGCTGCCTGTGACAGAGTATTAAGGACACCAGTTTTGTTAAAGCGCAAAAGTTTTGCACACCTCTAGACAGACAGGTGTGTAGTAGAAGAGTCAACGATAAAAAGCAAAGACTCCCCGCAGTCTTCTTCACTTGCAAATTCAAGATTTTATTAACGTTTCTGTGCCACGACCTTCTGCTGGTTAACCTGTTAAAATCTTGAATTTGTGCAGAAGATGGTGTGCAGGAGTCTTTTCCCCTTTTTTTAAAACCGATACCAGCATTGGAAATACCTTCAATATAGACTAAAGTTCAGGAACCAACATTTTTTTTAGGCCCACAAAATGGGACCCTGCAGCATCCTGTTAGTCAGTTTTGTTTTGTTTTACTTGAACCAGGTTATACAGTGATAACATGCAGGGTAAAATTGCACTGATTCTGGTCCTTAATATCATCAACCTATGGGTGAAGTTCAGGTATCAGAATCACGAAGGGAAAACAGTACTGGAACATCTCTGTTCTTAACCTCATCACTAGGATATCAATGTCTTTTCTCTTTTCTTGAATCAAGTGACATATTTGTCCTCAAAACAAACCATTAGAGCTGCAACAATTAATCAATTATTAATCTATTTTGATGATCATTTAAGTGTTTGTCATTTTCATTTCTTCATTTAATTTAAAAAATGTCCAAACTCTCAGATTTCAGCTCCTCAAATGTGATTTTTTAAATTCATTGTTTTAGTCCTTTTATGACAGTAAACTGAATGTTTGGACGTAAGACATTTGAGGATGTCGACTTAAGACTTTGGAAAACTGATCAGCATTTTTCACCATTTTCTGACATTTAATGGACCAAACCAGTAATCTATTAATAATCAATTAATTGTGAAAATAATCAGATTAATTGCTGATGAGAATAATAATTAGTTGCAGTCCAATAAACCAGATACCAGCATTAAAAACACTGAGTTGTGCTTCCTTTTAACACACTTGTCTCATTTTTTGACCACAACACAATAAAAACACGAGACAGAAAAGTTCTTTTTCCAACATTTATTCTCCTGTTCTGCTCCAGCTGCTGACACACAGACAGCTGTTCACTCGTCCGCCTCCGACTCCTCGTCGTCCTGGCTGATCTGGAAGTACCGCAGCTCGTACGTCTCCTTGTCAGACGCCACAACTCTCAGCCAGTCACGGAGGTTGTTCTTCTTCAGGTACTTCTTCGTTAGGTACTTCAGATACCTAGAGGGGAGAGGTGGGGGATGTTTAGCCTCATCTTTAAGTGCAATAAAATGTTTTATTCTTGTGTTTTTTGCAGAGGCGTCAATATAACCTGGTTTGTTCAGTAAATGTTCCCCTGAAGCTCTGCAGCTGCAGAACATCTCTCACCTTTTGGAGAACTGCTTCTCAGACGTGACGTTGATCTTGTTCTTCATGCGGCCGACCTGGACGATGTTACCCAGATTCCCCGTCTTTCCGTTGACCTTTATCCTCTCTTTGAGGAAGGTTTCCTGTTGGACAGAGCACAATGACGCACTAGGGAAGATAACCCTAGTAGATTAGGAGCTAGGGAAGGGAGCCCTAGTCCAAACACAGGGTTAGCTGCTTGCCAAGACCACTAAATTAACCCTTTCATTATTTGATTTTAAGATTAAGGTGTTCCCAAGTTTAACTGGATTTTCACCCCATTCCCTAACCAAAGTTTCTAATATTTTAAGAGTTTAAGAAGAGTAAGGTTTGCAGTAGGACTTACAAAGTTTGCAGAGTCCAGGATCCCATCCTCCACAGGGTGGGTCAGGTCCAAGGTGAACTTCCATGAAGCTCCCTTTTTGGCCTTCTTGCCAACAGCTGGCCTCTTCTGTTTGATCTGTGAGGGGGAAAAACAGTGCCAGGATCAGAAAACTTCAGGTGTTAACAGCAGCACAGATCTGATTCTTCTGTTCATGATTAAGGTCACTTTCTTTTTACTGTTCACCAAAGTTAATCAAGTTCTTACTTTACAGTTACCAGACACAAGGTTAGTTTATACAGGTGGTGAATATATGGACATTGTGACAATTAGATCTCATCTCCACCAAAACATTACATGTTAATGCAACATATTCTTCATTACAAAGTAAATCTTTCAGATAAATATCCTTACCATATCTGCAAGTTAAACCACATTTCCTCAACTGCTTCTCTTCTGTTGTCACTATTATCATCTCTTGACTTGTCTCATTTAATATTCTGGTGCTTTTTGTTGACTAGTTTCTCTTCATGAAAACTTGTTTCTTTGACAGTTTATTAAACCCTTGTGTGCCATTTATGCTCAAACCACAATTAAAAAGCAAATTAAATTAAAACACAATATGGAAATAGAGAAGTGGCTAATATAAAGAGATGTTTGATGTTTTTCCAAAATGAAATGAACATTTACTGCGTCTGCAAGTCCAACCAATCAGTCCCAAACACTTTTTTGTTTTAAATTGAGTGTAGGAGCTGATACTGAGGGTTGGAAATAAGACACTGAGAGTTCACTTTCTAATTTATGATGGACTATTAAGAAGACTAATGTTAAAAGTTATGCCGAACTGACTAGTGGGTCTTAGACTACATGCTGACTGACAGAACACATTAAGTTTACCAGTTAAGTTAAGGAAAACTGCTGATATGCGATAAAACACCATTTATTCTATGGAGTTCGGCTCCCTCTCATGGACTAATGAATGGAACACGTGTAACCTAACATCAAGTTTGACGTTAGCTGATGCTAACTCTGTTAGCTTCCTGGTTTTGTTCCATGTAAAATCGCTCTTGGTTTCACGCAGAGGTGTATTTTTAAAGCTTTACTTTTGTTTAGTACATAAAGACTCGAATAAGTGAAAAGGCCATTAAATTAACAATGACAGGAGTAAATTCTAGAGGAGCTGCTGGGACTCACCGGCGCCATGTTGAGAGATCGGACGGGAAAGAGAGAACCGGAGGTGACGCAGAAGTGACGTAGTTCATGCCGCGTGGAACGCCCTTACCAAATATGGTGAAGCCAGCGATATGGCAGCAGAAATAAACGGACATGTCTAGAAAGGAACCCCAGACCGGCTAAAGATCTCGCGATATTTGTAATCGTTTTTTTTTTAACTACCATTTTGCACATAGTATCTATGATTCATAATCTGACGAGACTGTGATTAAAATCTGTGTAGGTTTAGGGGCAGTAAACACCTATTTCAGATTCGGGAAATGTCATGGTTTTGAATTAAAACGCTCACTCTCGCGAGATATTTCGCGGATCTGGGGTTACCTTCGAGACATGACCGAAATAAACATTTCCACACACGAAAGCAGATGGAAACGGCTCGATTAACGATAAGTATGGAGGCTTTTAACTCCTAGCTGACTGTTAATTTTTATTCAGGATTTATTTCATGTGCTTGACCTGCAATGCCGACAATTACATGTAAAATTCATCAAGTTTTATGTGAAGAACTTAACAGTTGAAGTTAGCCAGTTGTTTCAGCTGCTGCCTTTCTGATGATTTAAGACCAAAGGTCAAATACAGCCCAAACACACCCTGATAATAAACCTGCTGAGCCTGGTCAATCATTGACAACCTCCTCACACACACATATACATCATCCCTGCTCTGCCCTGGGCCTCAGACCTGCCCAGTTCATTCAGCTCAGCTGCATTCATGTGAGTTTACAGAAAGAAAATAAAATCCATCCTGATGAGTCAGAGAAGCCATGACTCTTTCATATGTGGAGACAGAAAGGGGAAGAAAAGCCTGCATCCTTCTTTCCATGTGTGGCTTCAGGGTGCAGACACGCAGGGGTGATTGGTCATCATCACATCAGCATCGGAGACACTCAGACAGGGTGTGTCTCTAACTGAACTGTCTTTATCTGCTGCTTCAAATCACTCCAAATACAGACACACAACTAAATATCCTGCAGCTCAGGAAAAAAATTACCAAGTTTACATACAAGATGTACCACATAGAATAGATGTACAGGCTTGATTTTTTTTCTTTTCAGTGGTCAAGTTTGTATTTCTACTGTCACAGAGTGGTTTCAAACAAATTTTGTTGCCTTTAGCTTTTTATTGGCTTTTTCTAACTGGCGGCCATGCATTCACAATCATAAGTGACTCAATTTTCTCTTGTTTGTACAATCAATCTGTTCCCATGTTGCGAGAATAGATAAAAGATGTAATATATATGTTATGTATTGTAATTATTGCCTAATCCATACCAGACTGACATTATTTACCACGATATTACATGGGTAATGATTATATATGCATTTATCACATTTCATTCTGAACTTAATTATGTTGTATTTTGCATGTAGTATGAAAGAACTCAAATTTTGTTATACAACTGTGTGTATAATGATAAATGACCTTTATTTGTTGATTTTACTTTATAAAACTGCATTGTTTTTCTTGTGCATGTGTAAATACCTAATTCAAACATTCACTGACAGTCGAGGCTTTGGACATTAACAGACAATACTTTGAATTGATACCCTCTAATGTTCTTAACACCTTACATAATGTATGTTTTTTTAATTTTTGATTAAAATAGACATTTTACCTCAAGTAAGAATCTAAAAGCAGGCCTTTTCAGAGTGTTTGACTTGTAAGTAGTAAGAGACAAGTTAAATCTAACTTTTGACCATTATCAGTGTAATTTAAGATCCATTTCAGGTCCGCACTGGCAAAGTTAAGCAAGTTTCCATTTGTGGTTACTGAGTCAATGTTTGTTTTGTAGTTATTGGAACATGAGCAAGAGACATTTTCCCAAAAACACACTTAAAGAGATTAAAGTTCCTGCAGCGTTTGAGCTTTTTAAGACTTGTCAAAATCATATATGAGGCTTTTAAAGGTCTAAAATTCTGATTATTGGATCATAGCCCTGCAGAAACCCTGTAAAGGTTAGAGAATTAGTCACCTCCAGTTTGTTTTAGAAAGTTGGTACAACTTACAAACACAGGTTGTGTAGACTCTTCATGATCACTGCTTCTGCTTTATGCAAGTTGCACTCGTTTTCAACAGGGCTGCAACTAACCGTCGCTATAACAGGTCAGAAGAATTGCGAAAAATCATCACAATTTCCCAGAACCCAAAGTGAAATCTTCAAATTGCTTCATTTAGTGTCATAACTGAAAAGGAAAAGCCACAAATCTTCACATTTAAGAAGCTGGAACCAGCAAATGTCGACATTTTCGCTTGAAATATGACTGAAATGATCATTAAGGCAGTTGGGAACTAATTTTCTTCAGACTAACCTAGATTTCGACCTTATATCCTCTGTAGAATACACCTCCCAGTTTTGAGCATGTCAGCAGTAAAATTAATAAATTTTGAGCACCTTCATGTCCACCACCGTGCTTCAGTGATCACTGAAAGAATAACTCATCACTTTTATATCCTGACTTATCAGATTCACGGGTACAGAGACAGAAAACCAGACAATAGTTTGCAGTTTTTGTCCATTTGTTTCATCGTTTTATTTTTGCCATCTCCAGTCAGGTGACAAAGGCCTCGAGTGAACAAAAAGTTTGCAACTCTACCACCCTCCCCAACCCGATCGAGTCCCTCAAAAGAAACACACGCCTCACTGCAAACCGCCTCCCACATTTCGGAGGCCCACACCGCTACACACTCATGCCTCTCAAAACAAGATAGAACACTCCTTTTGTATTGGGGGATGACCGGGGCAGCGGGGTGAGCCCTCGACTGCCCCGGTGGACAAGAGGTGTGAGCGCATAGGACCCTCACGCCCCTCAAACTTCTACACAGACAAGAGACTGGCATCACGAGGGTAAATCACTGAAGTTTGTTTCTGTTGTTCTTGGGGGAAAGAAAAAAAAAACACTTCTCTTTTCTTGGTTTTAGAGCTTTGACATGCTGGGGTGGACCTCAAGTGCTCCTAAGTGCTAGCCACCACCATTCCCAGCGGTGTAGGAGAAAAAACGGACCTTGTCGCGCCCAATCCACTCAGGAACCAGAGCAAAGGCCATGCTGGAAAGCTGTATGGCTGCTAGAGGGACAACCTAAACCAGAATTTAGTATCTACAGGGGCTACCCTCCCTCCCACTGCTTTAACAACTCAAAAACTGCCCCCTTCCCCTCCCTCTAAAAGGCTTTAGACCTGCTATATTCAAGAATATAAAAAAATAATCATACAAAAGCTGAATCCCGTTGTTATTTAAACATTCAGGAATGTGAGTGGCAAAACCAACACTTTGAAGGCAAAAATAAGCAGGAATGAGCAACTGATCATTATTTTTGAAGTTGTTTTATATAAAGTAGATTGTTACCAAACAAAACCTCAGCGATCAGGCAGAGGACCACGCAGCGAGCTGCGGTGGAACTTCCCAACAGCAATGGAAAAGAGAAACGAAAAGGGGAGAAAAAACTAAAGATCAATGATGAGAGAAACAACAGAATGATTGAGGTTGTCTGTGAAGGCCGACGCTTTGGTGACAGAACCAATGAGAATGCAAGAGACTGGTTGTGGGTGGTGCTTGTTGCCTGGGCAGCAAAGTCCGTCTCCCTATTTGTTGGCCAAGACCTTGGTAGCGACAGCACATTCCTCCCCCATGGCAGAAATCACGGTGACCTGCGGAGAGCACACAGCATGTTCGAGTCAATCATCTGAAACTTTACACATGCAGCTCACATTTTACCGCCCCTGTGTGACATCTTTCTGCTCTGATCCAAATCTGAATCCCCGTCCCGTGTGAAAATGTCAAAATTATAAAACACATGGAAGACGCATCTGTGCTTCATCTAGAAAGATGGTTTCATGTTCTCACTGCAGCCAACCGGGTCACAAAATTTGCCTTGTCGTCATTTACATGTTTCACTTTCTGGTGTCGGGCGTCGTCATGCCCATAAAACACGATTCAATATGCTTACAGCCCAGGAATTAGACAGATCCACTAACAGGGTGTCTACATGTTTCAGCAAATCAAACGCAAGACTTACTGCCACCATTTAAGGCCAAAAAGGGCATAAAATGGATCAAATGCGTCTAAGAATACTCTGATATAATCAGCTCAAAGTTATCAGTAAGGCAAACTGAAAACTAGTTGAGTTGATCCAAGTACATTTATTCAGTGTGAAATAAATATTCGTCCTTCATGATATTAATCATTAGCAAGTCTGAAACGAGCCAGTATCACAGTAGAATCCACAATTTCTATTCTTGAACTCATTTAGTCCACTGTTTTATAGTTTATACATGGATTTTTTCTCATTTAGCCTACAGGCAGTCGTCATAATCAGTCTAGTCAGCTTCCTCATGTACATCATGCCCCACTTTATAGCTGCCGTCTGGTCCAAATATAGGTGGAGCAGGACAAATGCTTAGGATTAAACTTGCAGGTAGCCGAGTCAATTTTAGACCATGATTACAGCATTCAGACCATCCTACACAGAATTTAGGACTACTTAATCATTTCAAGGCATTTTATGAGTAAATGTGAGTTTGAAGAACATCTAGCAGAAATTATAGAGATCCATCAAATATTTTGTGAGCCTAAAAATCAATGTAATTTTTTGCAGTGACTCTGCATCCAATCAAAAATCAGAGATTTTACACTTACCATGAATTCATCACCGGCTTCGAACTTTGCCTCGATCTCCTTGCCGACTTCGCTGTCGGGGACACGCAGGTCCTCCCTGATGTCACCGTTGTCACTCATCAAGGACATGTAGTTTTCATTGATGTTGACCAACTGGGAAGAAGATGATACGGCAGTGTCATCAAATAGTCAGTGGCTACATTCACTGCAACAAAACGCTGTCGCCCATATTCATAACTAAAGATTGTAGGTCCAGTTTTCCAGCCTTCAGCCTAAAAGCAGTTCTGTCCTTCAAACTCAGGTAAGAGCACTAGAAATGTTGCCTGTTTGCAACATTTTCAAACCCAGAAAACAGTAAAATGACTAAAACTGGCACATTCCACGTTAATTTGATTATGCTTACATCAATAATGAGTCATAAGTGCTGACGGTTTCACTTTCCTATCGGAAGATGCTGAGTTGCAGTAGAGCTGCAACAATAAGTTGACTAATCAATAGTTTAATCATATGAATTGCATCGACAGTCGATTAATTGTCGAGTCATTTTAAAGGAAGTGTCTGAAATGTATTTTAAGCTCTTCAATGTCAATACTTTCCAGTTTCTTTAGTCCTGTATGTCAGGAAACTTGGCGACAAATCAAGAAAACGACCAGATTAATCGATATTGAAAATAATCGTCAGTTGCAGCCCTGAGTTGGAGGGAAAACCTGATCACAAGAATCACTGCATTGTCTGAGCCAATTTCAGAAGCACTAGAAATTTTTTGACTTCCAGTTTATTATGGATGTTTGATCTGAAACACCGACTCTAAAATGCAGCAATGAACAGATTAAGCAGCACATTTCTCTGTGATATAAATGATGTTAGATCAAACCTAACAGCTGACACTCAGTTAAAAGCAGACAGAAGACAGCGGCCACATGTCCTTTCTAATTGCATTCTTTGGTTTAACTGCAGCAGTGACACTTGTGTGATAAAGTGAGTCCGGAGCTTCGTACCTGGTAGTCTATCCTCTTGATGGAGGGAACATCCATGTTGTGGGTGGAGGGGCACATATCTTCATGCTTCTTGTTGGTGAAGATGTCGATACCAACCAGGTTAACCTGCAGAAGACAACGTTGTTTATGTTTATGAGTGGTTTAAAGTGTTTCAGAGCAAATCTGTGGAGGCAACAAATGGCAAAACTCTAAGCTGCCATCAAACTACCACCGTAAAAGGGTCGGGGTCATAATTTGTCCAGGAGTCACATTTCAACTACATGTTGATTCCAAAATTAAAAACAGGGAGAGTGCACCTTAATACACATTCCTGTAAATGTGCCCAAATTCACAAAGCGGCTGTTATTTTTATCTGTGGTCCCTGGACAGACCGATTCATGACAAAACTTACGAAAATGTTTTACAACCCAGTCTAGGAAGCAGGTATCAGGGTTCATACAGCTTTTTGAGAGCAACAGTAGCACTTTTAAAAGTACCCGAACCAAACATTCCCAGAATCTGTTTTTATCATCACATCTAAATTATTATAATATTCCAAATCCATAATTTGATTTAAACCTTTTGCACTGATGGCTGCACGATTGTTAGACTACTGAGTCTCGATTTGTAAAGAAAAGATAATTTGTTATATACTCTAACAACAGATTTATATTTTCTAATTCTTCTTGAAAAAGATAGTTTATATGATATAATGTGTAATATACAGGCTGTCATCTTTCCTTCAGACACGGCAACCCAGTCAATTACTGGGAGAATTGCCAATTTTGATTCTTTGATTTTTGGAATTCAAAGCTCATTTTGCTTCATCTTCGACACGATACTGAAATAGTGACACCTGGTTACTATAAATCCAAGTGCACATTGATTTAAACCCACAGCATTCGAAGCATATCGTACTTCATTCATTTAACAGCTGTTCATATTAGAAGTCAATTTTCATTTTTTTTTAAAAAAAAAATCACTAATCGAATTTTAAAATTCACATCCAGAATGTTCATGTTTACATGTATTGTGACCAAGTCTCACAAGGGCAAAGTACATGTGACAGCACCCTGGTGTTTAAAGAAAAAGATAAGGAGACGGTGCATTACTAAACACCTCAGGCAGCTTGGATCAGACTAGTCTGAAATCTGAGATCCTCAACCCCAAGCTGAGTCTCTGATCTCTGCCAAGCACATCTTGGATGAGGTTTTTTTTTTTTCCTCTTTCAAAACTTCATTTAAAATGTTGCACTGTCACCTCAATGCTGCTGTCAGGTTGAAAGTGCTACATAGACATGGTTTAAAGCTGGGGTAGGCAGTTTAATTCTGTTGTCCTTTAAGCATAATGTCATTCAGCAGATCTGAGAGAAAACTAGAGTTCTGCTCCTCCTCTTGGCTCTATTCTCAGACTTTAGAAAATCCATCCTGTGACAGATGACTGGCCAATCACAGGTCAGTTAGATAATTGATTGCTGAGTCTCAACCAAAAACATCAGTATCTGACTACCTGGGAATAAGACTCAACCATCGTTCTCCTAAACTGAACTGCACATTTAAAGATAATTTTACCTTGGCGTGTCCGTGCTTGCCGGTCTTGGAAGTGGACATCTCCACAATTTTGCAGGGACGTCCCTTCAGCACCACATAGCCGTTCTTACGCAGAGCAGAGCACTGCATAGGGTAGGTGGCGGAGGCACCAGACTCGCCAGTCTGGAAGTCAAGATCGGGATCTGCCATGGTGCGATGGGTCAGGGGTGCTGCAAAACACATTTACACTTTATTTACCTCATTATCAAACACAGGCAATATTTAATCAGTTGCTCTTTTTAATGATCAGTTAACTGACACATCCAAAATACAGCTATGACATGATTTAATTCTAAAGCCTCACCTTAATATTTATTCATGTGATTTCCAATACTGCTAAATCCATAACTGAAAATATTCTGACAAAAACACCACATACTACTGTTTGAGTCATTTCTGCTTTGCTAAAAACAGACAGCAGTGTTTTATTAGTTTACTGAACCTATTAAAACTATTTATGAGCTGGTTTGTAAGATTTCAGCTACAGAGGAAGCTGGTGGTCTTGGAGGTAAAAGCCACAGACAGGACGAGAAAGTACTGAGAAACAGACTTAATTTTAACCTCATCATAGTTAACAAATAAGAAAAATTCTGAATATCTTAAGTCTTTTATTTTACTTTAAATATAAGCAGTTCTGAGTTGTTTATATGACAGCTACCACAGAAGTAGTTTAATCTATTTATAGTCAAACCAGTGACTGACAGAATCAACTAATCCCACCTGAAACATCACCTTCTCATTGTGAAAACCTACAGTGAATTTTGTGTCTAGATTTCATTATTGATTAACCTGTCAATTAGTTAAGATTTATCATTAGTATAAAATGTCAAAAATGTGAAAAACACTCAATGCAAAACCCCAAGACTCAATTTACTATTATGAATGACAAATCCTGACATTTACACACACTGAACCAGCAAATGTTTTTGCATCAAAAGGGGCCGAAATCATATCAATCATAAAAAAAAAAAGGCAAGTAATTGTTGCAGCTCTACTTTCTTTGTGGACTAATTTCTGGACTTTTGTAATACTCGTTTTCTTTATTTAGACAAATGCGCACCACAACATCAAGGCAAATTCCCTGCATTTTAAAACCAACTTGACAATAACGCCGTTTCTAATTCCCAGCGGGTTAAACAACATTTTAATGTCCCTGGTTTTACTCGTGAGCACTGCAGCCTTTTCAGGGCCTCAGTGCGGTTCGAGCTCTCGATATCGCGAGATTTCGGAAAAAAGTGGCATCCTCATGATCTGCGCTGGATAATTAAAGTCAAACTAAGAACATACAGCGACACCGAAATGTGGAAGCACGGACAACTAGTGCGGCTCAACACGAGGGCGGACGGCTGCGCCACTCTAGAAGGGAACCCCAAGACAGCGAAAAATCTCGCGAGAGTGATCATTTTATCCCAAAGCATGATCTTTTACTAACTGGATGATTTTTTTCTTTGTCTATAAGTCAAAGCTGATCTTAAGCACAGCGATGTCACATTACAAAACACGATTAGTTAACGCAACATGCGCAATTGAGAAACAATTTGTAGAGTTCTCGCGAGAGCTTC
>JAJHUR010135924.1:0-28226 GCA_027495735.1 Lutjanus campechanus | reverse complement strand
CTATAAAATATAGGAAGTTACAATATATACAGTGTTTTCAAATTTACACCATGTCACAGAGGAATACTGATACTGATATTGCACACTGTGTTATGTGTGGGTGTAAAGTCAACTGAAAACTCAAGAGTGGTGGACCCAAAAATGCAGGCTAGGCACTGGAGCAGAGTTCAAAAACGGTTTAATCAAAACAAGGAAAAAAGTCAAATGCAGGCTTACTTGCGCAAAAGGGATCCAAAAAGCAAAACTTCACATGAGCAAAATCCCAAAAATCCACAAGAGGACAATCCGAAAAACATTGGAAGAAACACTGGCAGAAACACTGGAAGAAACACTGGAAGAAACACTGGTAGTCACACCAAATACAACACGACGAACTGACAAAGACAAAGAGACACACAGGGACTAAATAGACAGGGAGGTAATCAAACACAGGTGGGTGGACAACAACAGGTGAACAAAATCAATAATCAACAAAGGGCAGGAAAAGGACAAAGACAGGAAGTAAAAACAACAAAGACACACAAGGGAAAACCAATACTACAAAATAAAACAGGAAGTAACCAACAAAAACACAAACCATGACACACTGAAAAATAAAGATTTACCAGGTACTGATATTGCACATTGGATGATAATACGCCTGATTGAGAGATTGATATATTGCACCTTGAGTTGAAATTCGCCTGAGTTAAAACATTTCACAGTATGAAGTGAACAGTGCACTTAGTGCACTTAGTAAGTCACTATTGTAAGTAAGTTGTAAGTTGAGTATTGATATTAAAGTCTCAGCCAAGCTGCAAGTCTTTCATGATTTTGTTGAGTCTAAAGTAATCAAATTTGTCACTTCAGTGGAATCCAAGCCGTGTTAGAGTCCATGCCTCTACATACTGTATGCAGAATGCACTACAGTATACTATATTGCCATAATCAAAAATTTTTTTGCAATTGCTGTGCAAAAAGTAAACATACTTCTGTTACAGTATATTTCGCTGGCAATCAGTCTTCAGTCATTTTCCTTGTCTCACTGTTTTCACTTATAAAGCCACAGCCACAGTTCAAGTGAATTCATGTCAGTATCAGCCTTGTAAAAAGTACCTACAGGACCTGTACACCGGGACCTATTCTGATGGTGAAGGTGAATTCTGTTAAACTCAGTACAGCCTGAGTACAGTCCAGGAGGACTCATAATTACTTCCTCGCTCAGCAACTGAATTGCTGACTGCTCAGCGACATTGCTCTCGCTGCTGCTGGAACCTATCGTGCAACAATACTGATGAAGGAGCTATAAGCGTAGACGAGGAGTCTAAAATGTCCGCAGCATCACCATGGCAGAGATTCATGTGATATCTTGTTGTTGCCTGCTAAAAGAAAATATTTTATCACTGCTAAAATACTGAGGTGCTCACATTTTATTTGGTAGTAGATAATGGATTTCCATTTATCTTAGCGCTGACAAAAATAATCTTAACTCAAGGTCAATGTACTAGCTCTTTCCAGACCCAGAAATAAATAAGAAAAGAAACGGCTCCAGGAAAAGCTACTAAATGAACCTTGGGTTGGGTAAGATTTTTTTCCCCTTTTCTATCAAACTACTGTATCCAAGATCAAGAGGGAACTTTAATGTCCATCCCAGGAACATTTTCAACTTTTCAGAAAGGCAATATAAAAAAAACAATTGAGGTAGATGCTACAGGAGTTGGACAGATGATAGAATTACATTGTGAATAATATTCACAATGTAATTTAATGTATATTATAAATTAGTATTTAAAGGCAAGCCATGCAATGCAAACATGGAAAAATAATCCCTCTCAATCATCACCCACCCACACCTTCTCATTTTCTCATTATTTTGCTTTGCTTGGGATGCTTTACCAACCCAAAACTCTGGTATTGGATGTTGTAGTAATAAGACTCAACAATTAGCAAACTTTCTGCTGCATTTACAAACAACTGACAAAATCTGCTTATTAAAGGACCAGTGTGTAGGATGTAGTGTCATCTAGCAGTGAAGCTGTAGATTGCAACCAACTGATGCCCGCCTCAGTCTACCCCTTCCAAGTTTGTAGGAGGACCTATGGTGTCAGTGTTTGGTTTGTCCATTCTGGGCTACTGTAGAAAATGGCAGTTCAACATGGTGGCCCCTGTGGAAGAGGACCTGCACCCTCTGTAGATATAAACAGCTCATTCTCAGGTAATGAAAACACAACAGTTCTTATTTCCAGGTGATTATGCACTGATGAAAACATACTTATGAATACTGTATTCCATTTCTGCTATATTCTGCCAGTAAGTCCACGTAAATCTTACACACTCGGTCTATAAATTCCTCTGACAGGTAACCAGCAGTCACACTCTACAGGAATAAACCAGTGCTCTTTCTACAGCAGATGTTGTGACATGACTCTGATGTTGATTATATTATATTTCATTTGATTTCTGTATTTTTTGCACAGTAAGTTATACAGCTAGAACCTTCAGTGAATACACTACATACAGACAGCCATTTGACACAAATGTGGACATGTGTAAAGGTAACGTATAACTTTATTTCATCAGATTTGTCTCACTGTGATCAAGATCGCTTTTCTAAGAGAGAACTGGGTGAAGACAAACATAACCAGACCTAATAAAAGCACCGACAGCAGCAGTTACCCACAGACAGCACTGTATAGAGAATGTTTGATTACTTTCAATTAAGCTATCATGAGAAGGTCAAATAAAGTTTCTTAACATGTGCTTGACACATCAGTAACAACATTGTGAGGTGTTAGCAGCAGGTCGACTTCTGCCTCTGTGTTTACAGCTCAGAATGACTTATCTGACAAGCACGTACATCTCCACAGCTGATGGTCTCTGTTTTCTGCTGACCTAGCCTCACAGGTTTTTTATCATGCTGGAAAGATCTACTTTACTTTGCCCGTTGTTAGACTTTACAGTTGTTTGTGTGCAAGTATGTGTGAGTGCATGGACAAAATGACCAGCATGGAGCTTTGTGCAGAAATGTCTGTGTGTGTGCGTGCATGTGGTGAGAGCTTCACAATCCAAGCAGTGGTCGTGGGCCAAATGGCGCATGGAGAAGCTTCATCTGCGTAAGTGGCCACTGGGGGCAGTGTTAAGTGTCCTGGAGGATCTCCAAGGTCATTACACACACACACACACAACCCACACACACAGAAATTCAGAAACGAGTGTGTGTGTCCTGGAGGGACTGTGGGGTCGTTACCCTACTAATGGGGCCATATGGTCACAAAACAAACACAAACTGTTCCTCCTCTCCGCCTGTAATAAGGTCATGAAGATGCTGATCTCATTCAGATGGAGAAACCAGCAGAAGAGAACGTGCCAGAGGTTGTGGACTGAACTTACAAGGAGGAAGGTCAATAACCTGCCGCACCTCGTGACCACAACACCCTGAATATGAGTTGTATTACAGAGAGATGTGAGATACGTTTCTTATCAATACATGATCATTTTATGGTTATATGGTTTTATGGAATATCTGCTTCAAGTAATAAGCTGTAGTATCTTCATGTATAGTACTATACATTAAAGGGTTAGTTCAGATTTTTTGAGGTGGGGTTGTATGAGGAACTTGGGAGTGAGTGTATTACCAATAGTAGATGTGGTCACCAGACTCCTTTGGCAAAAACCGTAATTTTACTTTGCAGAACACTGGAGCTGTTTGTCTACCTCTGCCTCAATCAGTTAGTTTGTTTGTGATATTGTGTGACTTCAGTGACCAAACTAACCCCTTAAAACACTGCTCAAACTGCTGATATAGGGACAGAGCAGTGACCCTCTACCAAAGGCCTGTTCAAACTATTCCATGAAAGGCTGAGTGGCTGCAAGTTTTTGTTCTGACCAACCAAAAGCACACCTGATTCGACTAATCAGCTGAAAAGACTGAAATCACTTAATTAGATGAGTCAAGCCTGGTTTGCTCTGGCTTGGTAGGAATGAAAACCTGCAGCAGCATGGCCCTTTATGGAATAGTTTGGACATGCCTGCTCTACTACATATATTGCACTGAATAGTTTTGGGTCGTCTCCATTTGCTTTTACCCGTAGTTGCTAAGTCGGCAGCAGATGCATGGCTAATGTTAGCTGCGTTAGCCTCAGCCTCTGCACTTTCACTGGAGTGGAGATAATAAAACAGTTAACTGGCCAATATGTTTCAATAATATGTATCTAACTAGTTTGCTGTTATGGATAGGTGCTGCACAGTGGTTTAGTATGTTAGCTAACTCACATGATTATACAAGGATTCATGGGTAGCCTTTTGTCAGTGTTGTGCAAATTAAATATTAAATGTTTAGTCTATTTTAAGAATGGGATAATTTATTTTTCCCATGTAATTTGTTGATTCATGTTAAAGTGCATTTTAAGATATTTTATTTAATAAAAGACCCATGCTTTAAGGTTTAGCTGCTGAACACAATTCTGTACGCATCAAAAAAACGTAGCTGCTCTGGTGTTCACCTGCTGTCAGCAGAGACTGTAAATGGTAAGGGACAAAATTAGCATAATATTACTTGTTCAGCAAAGAGAGTACAGCTGTGCCCCAAATCCCTACAACACCTTAATTCTGAGCAGGTCTTAAGTATGTAGTGTGTTCACCCAGGAGAAGTAACAAAAGTAAGTAGTCAGACAGACAAGATCGCAAAAGGAAGCTGCAAAGAAAACGGTGATCATCTTCAACCCAGTCCTCAGAAGCAGAATTAGATACTAAATCATGGGGAACTCTTTGGGAAATTCAGGGAAGCAACTTCTCATCACGGCCTTGCAGTATTTCAGAATAGGGACCAAGGTCTTATGGGAAAAAGAAGCTCTTCTCTTTTGCCTCCCTCCTTTACAATCAAAGTGCTGCAGGAGAATAGTGTTTTACTCACTCTCAGTTGCTTTATGTGCGTATTTCTGTCATCACATCATAATGTAATGACATCCAGAAGAAGTGACAGGACCCATAATCTCTCTGCTTTGTGACTTTGATGAATCTGCACGCAAAAGGTCAATGAAAAAACTCTTAAGGGCAAAACCTGTATTCCATAACTGTAACTCTGTGCAGCGTGACAGTCTGGAGACTCTATGTTTCTTCATAGTTGTAGTGTTTTCTGTTTGCCCTGTTTGCACAGCTTGTGATGCTTATTATGGGCATCATTTCTGTTATGCATTCATCTCTTCTGCGTGATACTCTTTTCATAAACTGCAGTTCACACCGTCACATCATCTTGTTGTATTCTGGCACTCAGTGGTTGGTATGATTGCTCTTTGACAGTCTGTTATGTGTGTTGAGATGCTGAGTGGAGTAACGCTGTTCAAGGTGCCGGAGCAGTGGTGGGCTGCAGCAGATAGCAGAGCGTATATCTGTCATCACAGCTCTCTCTGCAGCAATTTCTCATTAGCCCTAACACTGGCCATGGTGTGACTGTTGTATCATTTGACAAACAATGCCTTATGCCTGTGTGTACAGTGGGAGTAGACTGTGGCATTTAACATGGGCTTAAATCTGTGCCGTTTAAACAATTGTACTTTGGTAATGCACACAGTAAGTCTACTGTGTGAAGTAAACTGTTGTTTTGTTGTGTTGTATATTATATACTCAATAAATCATGTCCCTTGAGCATCATGATGTAATGAATTTGCTAACTTATATTAATGTGGTAAAGGCATGTCATCAGTTATGGCATTTTACTTAATAATATATCCTTTTTAAAATTAATTTTATTTATTTGTTTTTATGTATTTTATCACAATTTATGTGCATGTTTGTGTGTTTGTGGCCTGGGGGTGGGAGTGGATTTGTCAGTGAAACCCTACTGAGTACCAAACTGTGTGAATCCAGGCCTGTGGGAATCTGTTAAAATAATTTCTCAGATTTTATGAAAATGAATCAACCTTTGCTAATGGCTCTTTTGATTTTGATTCCACAAAACAAGTAATGATGGATTGACCATTTTGCCCTGTGAAGACTCTTGAGAGAAGAGAGAGACGGTGGCTGATGAACAGTGAGCTGTGGGTGCTACTCTGATGAACAGTTTTGTTTTTGAGAAAATAACAAAAAAGCTTCTTTTTTGTTTTTTTTTTACTGATTTAAATGTGAGACACATGTACTCTTGTGTACTCATGTACTCTACACCAAAAGCATACATATAGCATGCGCACAGTACATGTTTTAAAAGGGATCTCTGATGATTGGTGAAGAAAAGATGCAGTCAGTTGCATCATGGGCAATGTAGGATCCAGAATTTCCAGAGCTTGACCCATACTAGGGATTAAAAGTCAGAGTATCTCAGCCTCTCCTGCATCAATTTTTACCATTCTGTTTTTAATATGTCTCCTGCGAGTGCCCTAACTGTACAGAAGTGCAATACTACTTTTAAGAGCACCTGTGTGCCAGCTCATAAACTGTTATGTGTTAAGGTGCTTGAGGGAGTCTTGAAGATGTCTCTGGTAAATCTTGTGTTGAATTCGCAGGACAGCAGCTGCATGGTTTCACGGGTCTAATTTTCTCTTTTGAGTTAGACTTTTTGAGGCTTCTGTGATTTTGCTGTAGACCAAAACACAATCAGCCCGTTCTTATTCCCAGGTCATGAAATACTGACTTTTTGTCACGACCCTCAGTGACTCAGAAGGTACCTTTCAGCGTCTGCATGAGACACACCGGGCTTTCAAGTAGTTTCTGTGTAAACCCATACACATCAGATAACATGGTATAAAGAGCAAGAAAGTCCAAGTATAGAGGAGGATGGATGGATGGGTCACAATCATAGGACTTTAACTCAGGAGGCAAGGGTTCATGTGAAATCAAAATTAAATGTTATCTAAAATTTTAAGTTATGTAATAACACTTGTTTCACTTCATCATCTGACTTACATAATGTAACATACTTATTTTAGTCCAAACCATGGTATTTTCCTAGACCAGGCCAAGTAGTTTTGGCGTCTAAACCTAATTAAACTGTAGCCATTTCACAATCTTAACCTTACGTTAAAAAGCCTTTCTGGCAGCGTCTCATTCACACACTAAAGGGTACCTTGTGCTTCATTATGAGATGCTGAGAGACAAAACTGCAAAAGTATTTAATGACCTACAGTAGGATGAGAAAAGGCTACTTATATCGCTTTGATTAACCTCTGGTTTTAACCTCAAAATTTCACATGTGTAAAGCACCTTTTGTGGTACAAATTCTGGATAAAGTGGTGATTTGCGCTGATTCTTCACCATGCATGAATACACATATTATCTTTAAATATTCCAAGATGCGAGCCAACCAATGATTTGTTACCTTTGCCTTCATGATGGCACAGATAAATGCTCCAGTTTTGTGGGGGTAAATCACCTGTATGCTTCCAGAGAGAATAAGGCAGTGCTTCAGTCTGCTGGGAGTGTAGATCCCTTGTAAGATGAGCATCTAAAGTAAATGACAAAATATAAGTGAACAGAATAACCATCTGAATGAATAATTCATGAGAACACATCAAACTCTATTACTCTTTGTAGGAGGAGATGTGAGAGATTAAAATGGGAATGTGATACTGGTGAAAATGTTCTTCCTTTCCCTAAGGACTGGAAATATGGTGTCTCTGTCATACATATTGTAGTTTTAATACCTTTAGGCTAGTTCACAAACTTTAGAAGAGATCTGTCAGGCGTGAAGTTTTATAGTTTAAAACTCCACCATAGTGTACAGTGTAGGGGAGACCGGGGATAATGGTAACACTTTTTGTTTAAGCATCAGTAACTCAATGGTGGTTTGTGCTAGATCTCTCAAACTTTAAAATGAACAGGGTTGAGGAGTAACATATTACATGTAATGGGATTATGTAATTTAGATACAAAAAAAATTTATTCCACTACAGTTACAAATATAAAACATGTAATCAGATTATTTAAACGTTACACATTATACTTGGTAAAAAAAAATGTGACCATATTTGGTAATAAGGTAATCTAAAAGCAATGTAAAGTACCCATATTTGTTCATTAAAATTTAAGTTAAAAGTTAAAATTACAAAGAGTTCTGTTATTACAACCTACCCCACTACAGGGGTGAGTTATAAAAGTAGCTGGTGATTTGCTGATTTAAGACCCACACTATCCAATTTATCGAAGATCTTTATTGAAGAATAAAGGATAAACACTTTTGAATGAAGTGAACAACTGAAAGTGGCAAAAAACACTTAATGGTTGTGTGTGGACTTTATTTCTGAACGTGCATGAGTCACATAAAGGTTCAGTGTCTGTCGCAATTGACCAGAACAGATCACGTACACAACTGACCTACATTTCTACTGTTTGCAATGTGTTCTATACACAGTGCAGAAATTCTCACCATTTTAATGAACTTGTAGAATTATCACCACACCAATCGGCCCATACAGAGCTACTTGTTTTGGCATGGTGGCTTGGAGGTAGCATGAATGTAAGTCATCAAATTAAACTACAGAAACCGCCACTTTAGGTTATGTAAGTCAAACCCTTGTATTTCCAATACAATGAACACTCGTCAAAGAACAATCTGGATTTAAAAAAAAAAAAAACTTTCTTACTGAAAATCAGTCCTTTGTTCATAAAATCCACAGTGTGGCTCACAGAGACATGCTTCTCCTGTGAGGTCAAAAAGGAAATGGGAGTGTACCATACTGGTTCTGATTGGTCAAACTGACAGTGTTACAACTAATCTGGTGTTTCAACACTCCCCAGTCTCCCCTACATCTTTATTATGAATGTGCTGCTAAATAACATCAGTAAGAGTAAACTGTTCACTCTAGATAAGATGACATGACTGTAAACAAAATGCCTGCTTTGTATCAGAACTTTCTGCTGGTTAGCTATGCACCAGCGCCTTGTAGAGACTGCTGAATGAGAATAGACTGCTTCATTCTACTTAATATTTATTAGTGATTAATAATCTAAATAAACCTCAGGAAAGTGAATTGTTGCTCATTTATTTGGAGGGTAAATTAGGCATGAGCCATTGTCTGGATATGGATGTGACACACCTGACCACTTGGTGGGGTTGTTAGTCCAGCTATTCTCTGGCAGGTGAAAGGGCAATATAGGTTTTTTGGATGTATATACCACATAGTAGTCATTCAGGTTGTGAATATTAAATGATTTTAGTCAAAAAGGGTAAATGTCTATTAAAGTGCCAATGTGAAACTCGGTGTTACCGGAGGATGGCCACAGCCAACACACTGATTCCCTGCTGAATTGTTTTGTTGCAGCAAATCCCCAGACATGAAAGCCAAATGACATCAGTTCATGTATATTAGGCTTTTTCATCAAAGAAACAACGGTGACATCCTCTCAGGAATAATTATTTAACAGTGCTTGATACCATCTGTTTCTCAAAAACAAGGTGAGACCATCCAAAAAGGACACATGAATACATTTAATATCACAGTCATGGAGATTAGTAGTGATTAATGTGCAGTGACAGTAGATAATCATGTCAATATTTCTTTATTCATATTCAGATTTTGTACTGTTCCAGCCCAGGGACAACAAAGTGACTAATCATAATAATGTCATAGGCAGACTTTAATAGATGCATTAGGATTGATATACCCCTGGGGTGAATGGGTTATTGCTCATAAAGCAGAATCATCTGCACTCGCAATTAAATCAGATAGCATTACAGGTTCATTTAAGAGACTTCCAGATAATGCGGGCATAGAGAAAATGGTCAAATACATGGTAATTGCAACAAATTTAAGAGTTTGGGCAAGAATACGTTAAAGAGATTATCAAAGTGGTGTCTGTGTCTGGAGCAGAAGTGGAATTAGAGTCCCGCAACTATTATGACATTTCATCCATTTTAATTAGATTGACTTTGAGATGAGTGAGATGACTGACCCTGTCCAAGATGCTTTACTCAACACCTAAGATCAAAACACTAACGTCAAACTCCGTGAACTGTTTACTGTATGCTGTGCACTTAAAGGATAAAGCTGGTGTTACTTTATATTTTTCTCGTAGTCAACAAATCCCATGAAAAGACCAAAACCAACAACGCATCTCTTTTTTTTCTGACTTCCCTGGTCTGTCTGAGGCTCTTAGCCCTGAGCACTTTTTTTTCCTACTGAAGATGTATTAACAGATATATTATGCAGGATTTTTCTGGAAAAAAAAAAGAAAGAAAAATGTATGGACCCATACAAATTGCAGAGCAGCCATTAATTTCAGATCTGAAAAACAGTGAATACCTATTGTAGTCACATTTAAAGATTCTGAATTTTGTGCAAAATATTGTCAATCAGCAGCTTCAGTACAAAATTATCTTTATCAGGTTTCTAGTGTAAAACAATATTGGTGGAACCCTTTTTCTGAGGCACTTGCAAAACTTTGTATTTGTAAATGGTTTGTAGCGCAGGGGATAACTTAAAGAGGACATATTATGCTCATTTTCGGGCCTTTGTACTGAGTCTTGGACTCTTATAGAGCAGCTACATGCGATTACCCGCACACAAAGCTTTGTAGATATTCAGAACGGTGTCTCTTTCTGCTCCTCTTTTCTCCTCTTTTCTCGTCGCGCCAAAAACGAGCCGTGTAGTTTACTCCACCCCCAGCCCTTTCCCGAGGACTTCCGAATTGCTGGTGCCGAACTCCGCCTCCTCATTATACCGCTGCAGCAGAGAGCCTCGGGCTCTGTGCAGGAGTAAACTTTATTACTTTACTCTTTTGAAAATGACAAATTTTGAAATACAGCCGTATGTGTTGGATCCCGTATCTGATCCGGAGTTACAAACTGGACAGCCTGAAGTTTCTCCAGAACAGAGGTTACTTCATGACGTCTCTGAATGGTAGGAGCAGCTTGTTATTGTCATAACCTGTTTATCTCTGCGGTGTATGTGTTTCGTTTTCGGCTAATCCAGCTTCGCACTGGCTCATGTTGACAAACAGTCCGTGTGAAATGCCGTAGACAGACAAACACAGAGGTGTTTCTATTTTGCTGGCCGTGAAAAAGCAACTCTATCCACTTCTGCCTGGTGCTAACTGCTAACACTGTGAAGTCGTAGAGAGCAGCCGCGCACAGCGATACAACTCCCGAAGCAGAGCGGGGGAGACGGCAGCCAGGCAGCCTGCAGCAGGCTCAGAGCATTATGCCGGGACATTACCATATAAGCGAGTCGGGAACGGATTGACGTCAATGTTACCTTCTGTTATAAAAAACTCGGCAAAACCAGAGCGTTTCAGAGCCGTCCAAAACGGCCGCGGGGCTCACGTCCAAATGCACAAACCTCGGTTATTTGACGCGGTGGCATCGTTTAACACGAGTATGCAACATTATAACAACATTTATAGCTCAGAAACGATGAAAAAGCATAATAGGTCCCCTTTAACCTTCTTCAACATCTCTGATGTAAATCATTACTTATGACCCACGGAAAGTGTGTCCATCTGTACCTGCCTGTATTTTGTTGTGTTCTGGACGTTTTGGGCATCAATCTGTGGGCAGTGGGTGTGTAGCCCCAAGGCAGTGTCTGTTTTACTGAGGGAGGGGCTGAGCTACACAGGCACACACTAACTGCCCTGAAACAATCAGAAGATATGTATTTTACATCTCTGATTCATTTATTTGCTTGACCACCACTATGCTCTCTCTCTCTCGCTCACTCGTTGAGGTGTGGAGGAGGGTCAGCTTTGTATGCTATGTTTACAAACAGCAATCAAAAAGTCCTGCATATGCATTTTTCTTCTTAACACATACATGTTAGAAAATAGTTTTTGTTAACAATTTCTGTATACAGGATTTTTTGGCCGAACCTGAACTATGGCTCGGTGACATGCCAGAGCCATGGTCCCTCAAATAAACCCCATAAACCAACATGTGATACGATACAGTCCTCCCCCTTCCCTCACCCTCCCCAACGGTCAGTCACAAATGTACCTCAGTCCAAATCAGCCCAGCAGTTTTCACTTCAGCTCACTTCAGTTCCAGCAACCCACGCCACGGGGGGAAAAAAAACCAAAAAAAAAACACACATCCTGTCACTGTCCTCTGGCTCTAGTGGCTCAAACATGTCTGTACATGTCCAATAAAGCTGCTAGACGGAGGGTCCATGTTTCATGTCATAGTGGTGTTTGACATGGAGACAGTAGAGTGGACACGCCCCAGCATTTCAGCTGCTTATCTTTTCATGATTTTGAGATCTAATTTTATAGAACTTTATTAATCATTCACATTTAGCTGGATTGTTAAAAACACGTGTCTGTGATGTGACAACCTCAGAACACACATTTATTGTTGCTTTACACAATTTTTAAACACAGGTTATAAATATGTTCTTTCACTTTTAAAAAGTGGTGAAGTCACTTCCTAAAACATTGTTCAAACAGAAGTAAATACACTATTTGTGAGGGACTATTTTTAGTCAGGGATTAATACACATTTGGTGCTCTAGTGAGTATTTACAGCAGCAGGACTGTGTGGGATTGACTCAAAATAAACAGTGACTATGTTCACTGTAATGAAGGACCATGTCATCCATTGCAACAGAGTGACTCACTGGTGTATTTAAATAGTTACTGGACAACAATGGAAGTCTATTGCTCAGATGAAAAAGCTATGTATATCAAGCTTAGGTTACACAGGCAATTACTTGTATTTATTTATTGTTGTTTGACAATATGAAAAAGAAACTGAATATCACCATCCTTATCCTTCAATGAGAGAAAAGTCACGTCTCTGTCCATATTTTCTAATAGAAATGTCTGTCAGAGGAAGTGTTGAACATGCAGATTTTCTTTTAAAAGGTTTTTCTTAATTGTTTCGTCTACATATTAAGCATGCTAACAGGTGCATACCTCACATATTTACCTTCACGCACATGCACACACACTTACAAAGGGTAAACTCTATTGTCCCAAAAGACTCTTCCCTTTTGGGCATGGGAAAATAGTGTGTCCCCTGACGGTCAAGCTGGTGGCCCAAAGAGGACGCTAGCTGCTAGCTAAGAGTGAGTGTATGTGCGTATCGTCACCACTCTCTTTCCCTCTCACACATGCAAAGGGTTATATGTAACATGTATTTATATGTTGCGTTTATCATAGGGAGAAGTAAATGTTGAAACACAGTACTACTGGCACGTGTGTGTATGATCTCCAGCTGCTGTTTCACGGCAGATTAAAGCCTCCTGTGGTCAATTTGCTCTCCCTAATGTCAGGTCCCCTCCAAAGACTGGAATCACCCGTAGCCTAGCAACCGTGGCCACAGCTAAGGAAAGCGCAGCCATGCATGCAAAATTCCACCTTTTTAGGTGTGTGTGTGTTCGCGCCTATGTATTCTGTAGTAGGGTATGTCTGTATGCTATTGTCAAGGGCTGTGAGTTCTCCCTTTCAACCATGTTGATGTCTCAGTATGTCTGAGAGAGAAAACCTGTCATATATGGCAAAACAAAAATGCCCTAATTGTCTTTTTCTTCCCTCTTTTGTACTGAAACTCTAACACCCTATTTTCTCCCCTTATCCTGTTATTTTTACTCCACTCGTTCCTTGTTCCTACAATTTCCACATCCAGCATGGATCTCCTGGGAAGCCAGCCAGAGCTGCTGAGAGGCTGGCTTGGTGCTTTGTGGCCAGCAGCGGGCTAGTGATCTCTGGCCTCCATAGCTTGGATGTCTGCTTTTTGGGACCGAGTTTGTACTTTAGCCTGACTTATAGATTGGGCCGCTGGATAGCTTGAGGCAAAACGGTGATACATATTCCCCGGATAGCACAATGAATCAGGAATGAGAGAAAAAATGAGCAAGAGAGTGAGCGATTCAGCATCACAACCACAAACCAGCTGGTCACCCACTTAAATATAAAGCAGATGGGATGTCTTATTTGAAGCAGGATTTTCTCAAACACTGAAGACCTTTCTGTAAATCTTTTGTTTATCATTAGGAAACAGAGAAAGAGAAGAAAAGAAACTGAGCAGATATATACAACAATGAAAGCAGACCAGGTTAGTGTGCTTATATGCAAATTACAGTAACCCATAGAATTTCTGTTAAATGAAGAAACGGCTTTTGTAGAAAAACATGTGGTTGTACTTCATTTTACAGTGCACTGATAAGCTGTAATCAGCTGTACTTTGTGTTAAATTAGACAATAACACTTTCTTTATTAGTATACTAATTGGCAAACAAACACAGCTACACTTTAGACACCATACATCTAACGGTACATTATTAAGCCACACATGCCAGTATTAGACAGTATTAGACCTATTATTGGACCCTTTATATTTCTTAGAGGGTAATTTGGGTTACATTACAACAGAAATGTATTGTAAACTAAAGTGTATTGATTCTCAGGGTTAGACCTGTATTAAACTTTCTTAGAAGGTAATTTGGGACACATTAACACAGAAATGTGCTGTAAAATAAAGTGACAAATCTGCTTCTTCTTGACCAATGCCTGCTTCTTTTTTTTTAATCAAATCACTTTATCTGCCTAGACAATTAGAACAAGTCTGTGCAGTCACCCAAAGACAAAATTTTCCTCTACCTCCATATATTTTGGCCTTTACTTGGTAGATCTGGTTCACATATTGTTTTAAATGTGTAAGTAGCAGATATTTGATTTCACTTAAGTTTACAGCTCAATTTTAATGTGTCCCCAATTAACTTAATAACACCTAATAAAATGCTAACAGTGGGAAATAATACACTTTAGTTTATGGTACAGTACTGCTGTAATGTGTACATAATTAGCCTCTAATAAGGGCTAATAAGGATCTAATAAAAAGTCTAATACTGTCCCATAAAGAACACTTTTTTCCTAGTTTTTATCTAATTTGGTACAATATGTCATGTTATTAGTCTACTACCAAAGAGATTTATATTTTTCAAAGTAAGAAAGTGAAAATAGCATTTTTTTTGTAATCTGTACCAAAACTGAGGCATCACGCTGGCACGGGTATCAAAACATTTCCAATGATAACTGACCCTTGTGGGGGAGAGGTTAAAGCAACAAACCACAGACAAATACGCATACAAAATCTGGGACCACCTGAACATTTGCTTGCGTGTGTGTGTATGTGAGAGAGCGAGTAGCATCAGATGAAAAAAACAGGAAGAGAGAGGGAGAGCTGCAGGCAGAGAGACATGAGCCAGCAGTAGCAGCAGCAGCAGCAGCTCTAGATTACATTAGCAAGGCATGAGGCAGCGAGAAGGTCAGTGAATCAGATACCGGTTCAATATAGCAGCACCACTCGGAGGGCAGGAGCTGAGCTGGTCTGCTATCCAAGTGGATTGCTGAGGAAGCCTTGTCTTTGCGAATGTGTTTAAGGAATTTGACCATGCTGAGAGCGGACAGAAGAGCTGACTCTCTGAAAATGGCAGCACGTCCATTTCATCTGTGAGGGAGGAGGAACTTTGTTGCTGAGTGGATATGTATTAACAATACAGAAGAAGAGAAGTCTGCTGCTTTCCACTGTGTTTTTACATAAAACAAATTACACCTGCATACAGTTGTTTCTATATATCTACAGTACGTATAGTAATGTTTGCAACATTTTGCTGATCTTGTAAGATGCTCATAGCTTCCGAGAAAAACCAATGGAACAGCTCAAATTTGATAGATTACAATATCAAAGCAAAATGATACCTAGAGTAAATCCTGCACTTTTTGCAGCTCTACAATTTGTAAAAATCAATTACCACTACATCCACCCAAGAGCCGAGCTGTGAATGAATCTAAATTTTGAGTGGCTATTAAGTCTCTCATAGATCATATTGACTTAGATATGGTCCCTCTAACTTTTAATGGCCGGCACTTACAGTAGATGAGTAGTTCAGCACTCTTAGCCCATTATACTGTTAGTGGACACACAGTGCAATCAGGAGGGTCAAAGATTTTAGTGTGCTCCATTAGTGAAGTGCACTACTCAGTTGGATTCTAATTGACCTGCTGTAAAAGGAGTGGACAAGCTAGACCTCTCCCAGTGAAAAGTTAGAACCACTAATAGTCAAATCTGTCAGTGGGGGAAAGCATAATGGTCATCTTTAGTCATAGATGTCCAGATCAGCCATAAACATATAAATCTGATTTGGATTAATTTGGAAATAAGATGAGATCTAATGAAATGCAAAAGATTCTTCCTGGGATTACAGTGGGACATAAAAGATATTTTAAAAAGTTAAATTAAAGTTAATTTAAAGATAGTCGATTATTTATTTGCAGCAACTAAAAGAACAAACAAACAAATACAGAATATATGCAATATAAAAATTTACCAAAAAATCAATCACTTGTGCAATTAGTAAAATGCATCTCTGCCAGACAACAGATGGTGAAGCACCTACTGCAATGCCACCACCACTGCCAGATGCAACTGACGGGCATTTGCAAAGTTTTCAAATAAAGTGTTTTTTTGTATTGAGTAGTCTGTTTTCTTTAAGATGCATAGAATACTGCAATGGTATTGTAAGCAGGCATCCTGGGTTCATTTGTACAATTGTACAAATTTAATAAAGAAACAATAAAGGGGTGATAAGTTTAAACATCTCAATTTAAATATTATTTATTTAGAATATTTTGTTATTTATTGAGAACATTACAAATGACCAGGCAGTTTTACAGCAAGATAACAGATACAGAAATATACATTTTTGGAGAAACTCACAAAAGCTGAGTTTTAAAATAATTTACAATAGATGTTGCCTATTCACAGGCTGGAGCCTGCATGTCTCAGTGGAAATAATACTATTGACTGTTGAGAGGGTTAATGTTTTGGCAAAGAGCTGATGAAATCGGTCCCCAGTAACTGACTTAAATTCCAACAAGCTGCCAGTATCATGTTAAATATTTTATGTTTATAACAAGCCAAATTTCATGAAACATGGTTCAGAATTAAATGAGTCACAGTCAGTTTTGTAGCGAAGTCTGTATCTCTCAACACATGTGTATTATTAGAGCCTCTCTGATATGACCACCACGCAGATGGATAACGGCAACATATAGCAGCAACTATTGAGCTATCCTTTGCTATGGCTCCAGGGAGTTATTCATCTTGTATCGTGCCACAGAGGGTAATCTGCAGATGCTCGGATTTAAGAGGAAACTAAAATTTTCTATGGATGTCAGTTTATCAGCAACATCAAAGTCCAAAATGTGGCCTACAACAGACGAGGTAAGCCTTGTTTTCAGCCAAGCAGCTGTTGATGACTGTGGCCCCTGAGAGCTGAGTGAGGAGTCAGTCAGTCAGTTATTTGTTATAGTCTAAATTTCACTGTGTTTTCAGTCAGAATCTAAATACTTTCCTTTGGCAGTATGTGCAGCGTTACGTCATGCCAATAAGGGTATTTAAATCTGAGGAGTCAGCAGTCGCTATAAAACACAGCAGTTAAAAAAATGGGTTTTACTATCATAAATGTGCACCTAAAAATTAGGCCGACGGGTCCAGTAGTCTGTAAGATAAGCTGCGGACAGACACAAATACACACACACACACACACACACACACACACACACACACGATCAAATGCACGATCCCCTCCAGACGTACCCTTGGTGGAGATGATTATTGCTACAAAAATGCCTTTAGAGAAAAAGTTAAGAATCTGTTGTTCATGTAGTGTCTTCATGAATGGCAACGCATCAGAGGACTCAGTGGAGAGCTTTTGATCCTACACTGTCAATGTCACCTTATGGTGTCCAAGAACTTTGCCTGCTGTTAGACTTTAACTTACAAAGTTAAACTAAGATTTGAAACATCAGTCAGAAGGCAAACTTGAGAATTTTTCACTGTGCCACTGTTCTGAGCACCACAAACAAAATTCTCTGGCAGAGGAAAAATATCTAAACCTCAGCACATAAAATCAAAATTATATCTCTGGGGCCCTTTTTTTGTTATTTGGGTAAACTGACCTTCCACCAGAGTTCACTTGATCAGCCTCAGTGTGCCTCTGCAGATTATAAAGTGTCTGGACCTTTAAATCTCTTGGGATGTTGATGCTCATCAAACTATTCAGTGGGCGCTCGTGCCCTGCAGATTGGAGCACTGTGACCACTCCAATTGGTTTTGTATTTAGTCACATCTTTTTTGTCCTTTAAGCAGAGCAGTGGGCCTAAACCATGCGAGGAAAATGCACCCTACCCCAATTTTCTGCTTGTTGAGAACAGAGTGAAGGATGACCATAGAAGTTTCTACTTCACTTTGCAGAAGGCCACAGTCTATAATGTTAGTCCACTTCACTTGCAAAAGGAAATTGAAGTTTATAAAGAGAATTAATGGCTTTTTACAGCTTGTGTGTGATTTCCATGTATTTGGTCATCATTTCAGTTATATTTTACCCACATTTATATTTAAAAATATTTAAAAGTTGAGAAGTCTTAACAAGCACTGGTAGTTCTCAAAGCAGGCAGATAAGGTTTGGCTCTGATTGCATTTTGATAGATTATGAAATCAGGTTGCATCACGCACCCATGTAAGAATTTCACATATCTGCTCTGAAATCACCAATTCACTATGAGATTAGAATATAATGGTGCATCAGATTATCTTTCCAACAGGAGCTTCACATCACTGCCACTCTCCCAATCTCCCAAGCACTGTTTCACCCTCTCTTACTGATTTACACACAAATAAACACACATGGGTTACACAAACCAAGTATGTACATTCATTTCCTTTTAAGGTCATTGCTCATTTCCATCATGCATTTTCATTTATTTGATGTTTTATAGCAATGCCAGGACTTTCAGACATCTGGAAGCACTTCACACTCATAAATGGACAGAATACCTGCATTCAGTGACTCCTCTGCAAATAATTTAAAATAGCTACAATCTGAAACAGCATTTGTCTATCTAGCAGGCAGAAAGTAATGCTATTGTCCAAAAGTGTATGTTTTATATTCACTGGCATCCACCTGCTTACATTCCAAAGGAGGCACACAAAGTGGTGAGGAAACAGGCCAAAAATTCAATGAATTCCTTACTGTGATCATACAGCATCACCTCTCTTACTAATAAATCATGTCCCAGGGAGGGAGATTCTTTAAATTTCATTGTGAGCTGAATAGTTGCAAAATATCTGCAGATGCTACCAAAAAGGATACCTTGCCCTTAATTCCCATTTGTTAATTTCAATGCATCCTCAGCATAGGAAAGTGGGCATGCCTAGCTGTGTGTGTGTGTGTGTGTGTGTGTGTGTGTGTGTGTGTGTGTGTGTGTGTGTGTGTGTGTGTGTGTGTAAAAGGATATTCCACCCCAACATGATAATCCACTCAATATGTACTCACCCATATACCGATGTGAGAATGGTTGATCTTCAGTTCACAAAACAGCAGAAAACAGGGTTGCAGCCAAATCCGGTATAATGGCAGTGAAGACCACGGACAAAATGTAAAATGTAAAAAAAAACAACAACAAAAAAAACAAAAAAAAACACACAAAACAAACACAAAATGTCTCCATCCTGCTTGTGTGGTGTAATCCAAGTGTCAGCAAGCCGCGACATTAAAATCTAACCACAAAAGACGCCATTTACGCCATGTTTTTAGCCAAAATGTCAACTGTAGCATGTAGCAGGTATCATGTAAACATCGATCTCGCGAGACTTCCTATATCTTTTAATGGATGCACGTGTGAAAATATTGCGAGATCGACGCCATGTTTACATCCTACCTGCTACATGCTACAGTTGACATTTTGGCTAAAAACATGGCGTAAATGCCGTCTTTTGTGGTTAAATTTTAATGTTGCGGCTCATGGACACTTGGATTACACCACACAAGCAGGGTGGAGACATTTTGTGTTTGTTTTGTGTTCTTTTTTTTTTACATTTACATTTGGTCTCCAATCACTGCCATTAGCTGCAACCCTGTTTTCTGCTGAAACTCCAGGATTGTTTTGTGAACTGAAGATCTTCACCCATCTTCACATCGGCATAGGGGTGAGTACATATTGAGTGGACTATGATTCAGCGGTGGAATATCACTTTAAGCTTAGCTTCTGTTATTTATGAAACTTCAGCTGTTTGTGTCACCTTAACTCCACCGAATCAGCAGTCTGTCAAAGTCACAGTGGTCTCTTATTTGAGTCTTGGTCCATTTTTATTTTCTTGTTAAAAATATTTTTATTGATTTTCCACCAAGAGGCAGTGTAAAGTTTAAATGTTCTCACAATGGCAGGTAATATTCATCAGAAACAAACCTTGAATTTCCCCTCCAGTCCAAGCAAGTCATTAAACAAGCCTCTTTATCTTTGTGCACAATAACTAAGAGAACGAATGAAAGTCTTGCAAAGGAGGCGAGTGTGAGAGATCAGTGACAACACCACCGATTATTACCACATGGGCACTTTGGAAGTGCGCCAGAAAGGACCGTCAAACCTTGTAAAATTTCTTATCAGATCCACGCACAGCGTAGCAAATTTTCTTAAGCTTCAGGCATGACACATTATGCTCTCAAGCCACTGAGAAAGTGTGGGTGGGGCAGCTTCCTTCCATGTCAGTAATACTGTTCGTCTAGTTAGAAGAGGGGCAGAAGTCAGAGCATTACGTTTAGTTGAGTTCAAATGTGCATCCTCATCAGCAACTTCAAACACAGCTGCTCAGGGGTTGTGTTCAATTACACAGTTTAGAGTCTGAGAAATCGTTTGAAATACATCTGTCTAGAATTTTTCTAAGCTGAGACACACACTGTACATATGGATCAATGAAGCTTTAGCACCTTTATGTTTATCACAGCTGGGGTTGACTTAAGGAATTTATTCTGAGCTTTGAATCATTTTTTGGAAACACCACTGTGCACACACCTACTTTGAGTACATTTTACCATTTTCCATCAAGTAGAGACCAGCAGTATGTTTTACATTTCATGCTTAAAGACATTATGAAAGGACACATCAGCTACTGTACTGTAGGGATCAAATTTAAGGTCTGTGAGACTTTCCTTGGTCACACTGTCATGTCTCCTCTATTCTGCATCCCATCCTGGACTACTGACTGTCCTTTAAATAGAAACAGTGACAGGAGTGAACCGCCTGCTCTCCTTGGAACAAACACCAAGGGGAGTGGAGAGCGGACAGGCAGTTCTCCTTTAAAAGAAATATGCACATGGTAGAGGACTGCCTATTTCTCCTCAAAAAAAAAAAAAAAAAAAAAAATACTGCAGGGAGTGGAATTTTTGTCCACCTCTGTGCTTCATCTGTGGGGCAAAGTGATTCACTGTGGTGAAATTGTTGCTTTCCAAATATTAGTTTTCTTCTGTGTGGATTTATTCTCATTGGATGTGATCAGCTGAGGCCAGAGGTTTCCTAAACATTATACTTTTAGAGTTGCTGTTACTGTTTATCAATTTATATGAACAGATGCTGTCATGTGCATGCCAGCCGACATGTGTATGTGGATATAAGAAACCTCTTTTCATCAGTAAACATGTCAGCAGCTATGGAAATAGTCAGACCAAGTTTTGTGAACAAATAAAAGGTACTGCTTTACTTGAAGGTGTATGCATGAGGCATGACACAGTCATAACCATGTAATTTTTGACTGAATTAAGTGTCACTCAGTCAATTATGTATTATAATTATAACTTAACACTGACCAAGACAACATGACCTGTTATAAACATGCCATAGCAGACTTAATTATCAAGTTAAACTATTGAGAACAATGTGTTCACATTACATTAAACTGTCATATATGGCTGGTTTTGACATCAGCTGTCAATGACACCGTTATCGTCACCATTATTGTGTAATAAATTATTTCCTTGACCTCAGCTACAGTGTTACATGTTATACGTCGCTTTAGAATGGAATTAAATGTCATAAGGCCAGTTTTAGGATAAGGAATTCAGTACCTAGGTGATTTACAGTTTCTGGATGGTCAGATAGCTTTACTTGTTGCTAAAGTAATCTCTAACTGCTGCTAGAAAGGTGCTTTGGAGCTGCAATGATTAATCAATTAACTGAATATTAATCGATGTGATAATAAATTAATTGCATCGAGTAATTAAAAAAAAAAGTCAAAATTCTCTGATTTAATCTTTTTATATATGATTATTTTTTGGTTTCTTTAGTCCTCTATGACAATAAATTGAATGTCTTTGGACTGTGAGTGAAACAAGACATTTGAGGACGTCATCTTAGGCTTTGGGAAACACTGATTGGCCTTTTTTTTTTTTTTTTTTTTTTTTTTTTTTTACTGTTTTCTGACATTTTAAAACGAACAACTATTAATCGATTAATCAAGAAAAAAATCAACTGATTAACTGACTATAAAAAATGGAGGAAAGGAAATTATAAAGGTCTCATGCCAACAAAAAATCCAACCACACGACAGTTTATTTTAATGTTAACACATAAAGCTAATAGTTTCTTTGAGTTTGATATGGCATGTTCATGACAGGTTACGTTGTATTGGCTAAAGTCAAGTTGTGCTAACACAGACATCAATGTCTCATCAATGTCACTCAAACAATGTCAAATTTGCAGACTCATGTCATGGTTACGACAATGTCATGCGTGTCTAATGCACACCCCTTCAAAGAAAGTGTTACCAAGTAAAATACTTGGACTTGGTGACTGATTGAGGGTTTGAGGTTGTCTCCCTCTCAATAAATGCAGTTCAGTATATCTCAGTATTTCAAGTCACTCGTGAACATGTGCTTTATGTTTCCTCACCACCTGGATGAAGACAGTGAGTGGTTGTTTTGACAGCATGGACAGGTCTATCTTTTACAAGTCAAATTGCCGTATTCAGGACCTCAGAGACACAGCATGTAAGATACGCATCTTTCTGTCAGGCCACATTCTAAACAACTTAATGCTCTGAGGTGAAGGATACATTATTCATGAGGATGCTGTGGTTACAACAAGAGAAAATGATGAAGGATATGAAATGAGGAATGGAAAAAATTAAATTTATAGACTCAAGAAGGTCATGCAGTACCTGTGGTCTAAAGCAAAGGCTTTACGTGTCTGACCAGCTTTGGTGCTGTTAATCAAATGATCATATTTTTTGTGAATGGGCTGACTATTATGAGATTTGTGAAAGGCCGACAGTGGGTCCTGGTCAGTTATTCAAAATACAAAAATCCTCAAGAGTGCAGGTCGAGAGAGCATCTGTGTGAATGTGCTTAAGAGTTGAGATTACTGAGATATTCCATGGCATATGAAAGAGAGGCATACGTTTCTGAAGAACTGAGACTGTTTATTGTTTCTACTGTCCAAGACTAATAACCCCATGGAAAGAGATTATACAGACAGTGCCAATCATTTCCCAAGTGATGATAACAATTGAGGAACCTTTCACAAATAATTTCAAACACACCAACACATAATTTTCCCTAATGAGATATCAGCGAGGATGTTGACAAAATAATGTACCACCCGCACAATTCTGTCTTTGAGGAGAATTGTAAGCACAGCCAAAATTGCATGCATGTTAATAAAAATAGCTGGACAGAAAACACATTGAATATAAAATCCATGTTGGATCTGCAGGCACTTGATTTGTACTTGAATGGGTAGCAGAGTGAGTTTTTGTACTGTGTAGGTTTTGTATGTCGACATTTTATTTCATTGAAGGTTGTAGGTGGTTTTGCTTCCTTTCCTCCAGCAGTTTTTGACAGCTGCTGCCATTTCTGGTCAACTCTATCCATATCACAAGCTGTTGTTGTTCTCCTCTGTGGCTGTGTTTTGACTCACTGTATATATTGAAGTTCCTGTCAGGTCACACTTGAACTCTGAGTGTTCTCGTCAAGTGAACCGTGAGGAAAAATAACACATTTTTTGGATCCTCATGGGTTATAAATTCACCAGGAAGTGAAGTTAAGCTCACAACTAACATAGAAAAACAACTCAAACAATAATCCAAAGATAATATTGATAGATATTATATGGATAGATAAAATAGTCTACTTGTATGTGGAATATGAGGGGGTGCATTACATAACATTTAAAAGAAAACTATGATTAATTATAAGTTGAGTTTGTTTTTTGTGCTTTGCCTATGTTCCTTTTCTTATGATAAGATTGTACTCACCAAAGTAATTGCTAAGAGCTCAGAACGCAGCGGCATCGCAAATTAGGTCCAAAAGGGCAACAAACATGAGTAGTCAGGCAATTCCACAAGTTGTCAACAACCCCAGAGTTTTGCTTTGCAATTTCACCACCCCCATAGTGTCCCTATATAACCCCTCTCTGCACAGAAAAATTGTGAGTGTGCACAACTAAGGCAAGTACAACAGAGTTGAAATGTTCTGGGTGTTTAGCGTTTGTGTAATAATTTTTGTTTTCCTTTTCAACTTCCAAATAAGTTTGAGAAATTTGAAACTTGTTTGCAACTTGTATTATTTTTCTACCGCTCATGTTTTTCACCCATTGGACTTATTTATCATGATGTTTTCCAAGATCTCAGCAAGTCAATTTAATTTTATTTCTACAAAATACAACACCTATTCCAAACACCTTACATGGAAACCATAAAAGGTTAAAATGATGGCTGGAGCTACAAACGTAAAACCCAAGTCGCAAGAAACTACAGTTTTCCTTTAAAGAGACAGCTCAACATTGTGGGAATGTATTTACTTTCCTTCAGGGCAAAATTGCTCTCATATTTCTCGATTTAAGTAGCAATCTCAAAGAGAAGATTAAATGTCTGTTAAGTCACTATCTAAGTCACTATGAGGTAGCACAATGGTGATTGAGCTTATGGCCCACTGATGAAAGTATTGCAATATTTATATCTTAGTAGTATTATAAAATGGGTGTCTATGGCTACATTCCCTGAAATAATGCTGTATTAAGTTTCTGCTAATGTAATATCTGTATATGAATGAAGAACGCTCAGTCGTTGTCAGATGATAGTCAGTGGGTTCCATGACTGCTGCTGATGCAAACTGAACGCATTTAACTTGCGAAACACGAGTTGACTTTTCTTATGAAGCATTCACAAGAAATGCAACGTGTTTGTCATTGTCAGTGTGAGCTTTGCACTTACCGCTTTTGTTCATCAATAATGCATCTACAAAACAAGTCTACAGTTATATTTGGCATTTTTTTGACACCAGATGAGTTTGAAATACTGTAGGAGTAATGCAACAAGAGGGAGGAGCCACAGTGAGCTGAAGAGCTGCAGGCAACAGGCTGCAAACCTCCAACTTCTCAGTGAGGTAACCATCTCTTTTAACTTGGCTGTTTGCAGACTGATGCTATGTGCAGCATAAAATTAGATCATGGTTGCTCACAGAATATTGGAAACAGCCAATTATTGCCTGGCTACTTTATTAAAATGGCAGTGGTTTTGTTTTGCTGCCCCCACAATTCTGTGACTGTATTTAACCAGTAGCTACTAGTGTTGCAAAATCAACCAGTTAAAATATGAAGCTACAGCCAGTAGCCTGTTAGTTTATCTTAGCATAAAGATGGAGAAATAGTCTGGCTTTCTCCAGGCTTAAGTTATAGTTTTTATTCTTTGTGGTTTTTGTATGAATTAAGCAAATATAGCATGTTAATTGTTGAGTTATGTGCTGGCAAGCAGTTACCTCTAGACAGACCCAGACTAGCTTTTTCTTCTTGTTTCCCATCTTCATGCTAAGCTAAGCTAACTGCTGCTGTCGGTAGGTTCAAATTTGATGTGCAGACATAAAAATGATATCAGTCTTCTCATTTAACACTCAGTAATACAGGAAACGTGTATTTCCAAAAATGTAGCATGTTGCTCACTTAAAAATTGATAACTATATGGACTATCTGACATGAAATACTTGTCATCTGTGTTGGCTTTACTGTAAAACTACTCAGCTGATGGCAGCAACCAATCACAGCGACTCTGAACTACCAAACAAGCGACTACTTGGAACTGCGATGAAAGCCAGATTTTCTCCAATGAGGGAAAGGGCCTTAACAGTTTTCAAGGCAAGCGTCTGTGTGATTGTTAAGTTTGTGTGTGCGAGTGTGTGTGCCTGCTGATAGGAGCATGTGGCAGACGTTGTCATTCTGCGTGTGTGAATGTGTGTTTGGCGTGCCGGACCATTGTTGGAAAGCAGAGCGAGGATCCTAGAAGCTGTTGGAAGGAGATGATTGGCTTCAGAACACGGTGGCCCCTTTGTGACAGATGGTTGGGTGCTGGGCTTGCACAGCCGAAATCACCCACTCACACATATGTGGGCTCGCACAACCTTGCACATACACACACACACAATCAGGAAGGCATACAAAATGTCCACACATGCTCTGACATACATGTATGCATGTGGAAACGGATACAAAAAGAGTTTATAGTCTTCATCTATATATTTATCTTTGGTAATAACCACAAAAAATGCAATCAGGAACATTGTATATTTACAAAAGCCTTCAAATACATACGCGTGGAATAATGACACTCAAACAGACAGGCAAATAAATAGACACACAGCCTGACAGTAAGACAGATGCACAGACAAACACTCAGGCAGACGGGCATGAATTTGGAAAATGGCATGAAAACAATATGTGCTCTAACCAGTGCCAGTGTTTTGGTTTTACTCGGGGTTTGCAGCCTTGGGTTGAACACAGTAAAGCTTTGCTGTGTGTCTCTCTGAACAAACAGGAGGGGATCTGGTGCCTGCTGCTTCTGCTAGCCAATACTGCTCTCACTGTCACCGCCACCATCATCACAGCCATCAGCGTCGTAGCAATAAATAACACCACTGTGCTTGCCATACAAGTGCACACCGTTACCAATGCCAACAATCAAACATCAAGGCAGAGCTGGTGAAACAGTCAGAGAGCAACCATAGGCATGTGTGTTCATGAGGGGCATTGCCTATTGTGAAATAGGACAGTGACGTGCACAGACATTTCAATAGATAGCGGCTCAGTTAAAAACAGAGCAATCCTGGAGATTATGTCAGTGCAAATCACGAACAGAATTGATCCTTCGCAAAGCCCCACCTCCAACAGCAGCTGTCCAATCATAGTTTAGCAACCATAACTAAATCTGACAAGCTTTTCATTCCTCTACATGTTGACGCGGTGTGCAGGAGACTCAGAGAAGAGCAATACTCGGCTTTTCATGAGTCTGGACCAAGGGGGGAGTTGTGGGTTTCAGAAGTGAGGATCACTTCCGCGTTCAAAAAGCTGCAGTTCCTCGTCTGCCGCTGGGGGCTGGCTCCAAAAGGGAGCAATTCTCCATAGACCCCCATGTTAAAATAGCCAACTTTACAGCCTTAGAAAACATATTTACAGCCTGGTACATTTTTTTGTTTTTGGTCTCTCTGATAGTTTCCACCTCCGTGAACACTCTGAGGGGGGTGAATTTTTTTGTACCACAACCGTTTTAATCTAATTTAGGCTTAAAATTCTTGCATAAATTAGGGCGTGGTTATGTTGAGTGACAGCTCCATGGACCGACACTGGCAGTTAGCTCTTTGCTAAAGCATCGGCTGAGCTAGGCGGCTACATCCAGCGGCCTCCGGCTACCTCCAGCGGTTGACAGGGGCTGCAGTGTCCGTGTTTGTTTGCCAAAGTTCGGATAGATGTTGTGACAGTATGGCTTGTTGTAGTGTAGACTGTAGTAACCGACCGTCGGAGTCTGTGTTGCAGTTTTTTCCGTAAGTAAATTTCTCACTATTTTACCTGGATGTTTGCACTAATCAGCATGTATTATCATATTTTGCCGCTGGCTTATGACTTAATTGCTGATTTATGGTCGCTGCTGATACAGATAGAGGACCGGAGCAGCTAATGTTCGGTGTGTTTCGTGCTCTAAGAGTCCGTTTATCGCGTTTATTTTTCTGTTTAAAAAGTCCGACATTGCGGGCAGAGTAGCTCTGTCAGTGAGCGGCTGCTGCTGTAACTGTAAGTGGATGGAGGCAGCGGTGAAAGCCGGTAAATATTAAATATTAAACATTTTAATATAGTATTATTATTATCATCATCATCATTTTTGTTGTTATCATTAATAATAATGACAATAATAATAATGCTTTTTAACGTTTCAATATATTTTATTAATATGAATAATATAATATAATGTAATGATTGTTTCACAGTTAAATAATAGGATACGAGTGCTCGCTGTGTGTCGCGGTCGCACGGGGTCGAGCTAGTCAGGTCGGACTCGGGGAGCTGCCGCTTAGCTTATTAGCCTAGCTGATTAGCTGATTAGCCTTAGGCTAGCTCCGTTGCTCTGAGCTAAGTGGGCGTGTTCTCGGCCGGCTGACCCAGACTGACCCGTAAAGTAACCGCCTCTCCGCCAAATATGGAAAGTACACTCCCACTAAAATCCAAGATGG